>JAUPTC010000210.1:0-74729 GCA_030762895.1 Sophora flavescens | reverse complement strand
TTGTCATTCATTTCATTTCCAGTCAGGGACAATACATTACACATTACATTCCAAAATATGCCTACATCCTACCTGTACAGAACATCACACCTAAAACTACCTAAGACCGCTTCAATTAATCCACTAAACTGTATTAAACACTTAAACACACACATTAAGGAAGAACCCTAAATTTGACCATTCTAATATCCGCAACCAAAGTGTTGCCTCCCGCTTTCTTAATCGCCTCCATCTCGTCGCTTTCATTATTCCCTCTCACTTCCAAGAGAGATCATTAGGAGCCACACATCTCCTCAGAACCTTTAAAATCCTGTGAATCCATCCACGGCTGCACTGTGATAGCCACAATTGCCTTCACCCTACCTAACAATTTGATATATTGTAATTAGGTCGGTAGAAATCTGCCCGGTCCCCTCGTAGAAACGAAAGTTTTTTTTTTTTCGCAAACTCTAACGGAGCTCGCGATATGAATGCTACCAACGGTGAAGTGATATCCACTGCGCCTCCCCGGGTCCTCTGAACTCCAGAGATCTAACAACCTCATCTCACAATTCTGCAAAACAAAGGTAGGGTTGTTGATTTCACCATCAACCCTGAGAGACTACTCACCAGGAGTGAGTCTGGTTTTTGGTTTGCCTTTATATGGTAACTACTAATCACCACCCACTCCAGATCCCTTTGTGTAGTTGCAAATGGAGAGAGCTAGAGACGCTTATTGTAAATTGCATTGGAAGGACAGAGAGAGTGAGAGAGGATTGTCTTAGATGTCAAGGGGTTAAGATGAACGTTGTAGTTTTTGAAAAAATTGAGTGTTAATTTGGTCCTATATCAATTTGGTCCTCAATATGCGTAGAGAAAATTTACTCCACGTAAGGCGATGAGCTGGCGTACCACATGTGTTGCCAAGCACCTGCGGTCAACAACTCGACTAACGGAGACTTAACTGATCAACGCTTGATGTGCTTCTGTGGACCTTTTTCAAATTTCTGCGACCCGATAACCAACCCGCGCTAACTCGCTGGGCTGGGCGATCAATTCGAACATTACTTTTCATATTTTCCGGTCATTACCGATCGTCACTTTATCCAATTCATTTATTTTAAGTGTGAATATATAACTTACGCTGATCTCCAATTCCATTTTACAGTGAACTTGTGAATTTATCCAATTCTTACCACATGTTTCCATAATGATGAAAAATATCACAAATTCTATCTGCCTTTAATAATGGAAAATAATTCATGATAAAAGAAACCGTAACAGCAGCATCAATGTAACCACAATAGCGACTTTAATAACATTCTTTAAAACATTTGGGTTATTTATTTGTAGTTCTTTTTGAAAAATATTAAATTTAATATCTAAAAATAAAACTCTTTAGTTTATTTAAATGAAATATTTATTAATATAAAATAAATAATTTAATATCACTTTTCAAAATTTATCATATAAAATTGATTTTTTTATGCCACCCAAACAAAAGAGATTATCTTAAAATCGCTTTCATCCAAAATATAACCAAAATAAAAAATATATTCTGGATTATAATAGATTATCACAATAATCAATTATTTAAAACAAATTAGTAACATAATTCTTTTTTCATCTTTTTCAAGTCACACTATTATGAATAGGAAAGATTCGTGTAAATAATAAATAAATAATATCTTGTCAGAAGAGCAGTTCACAAAAAAGAGAACACTAATTTACCAATGGCGCCAGCATAATCAACTTTTTTTTGCAGAGATAGTAGTATTATTTTTGTTGTTTATATCATGAGTGTATGGAGAAAGTTAAAAAAAAGATTATACTGATAATTTATTTTTAAATAATTAATTGTTGTGACAATCGACTATAATTAAAATCAGTTATTGTTATATATTTACCGAAAAACAATTTCAACTAATCTTGTCAAAAGCAGAATAAAAATGGAATTCATCAGATACAGAATGATGGCAGTAACGTCATGAATTGGCATGTATTGCTAAAAAAGCTTTTAGTGTGTTTGGGGAAGTTAGAAAAAAAAGATATTACTGAGAATTGTTAAATAATCAATATCGTTATAATCGATTATAACTGTAGATTGCTTGTTTGAATATATATGCTAGGAAAACGATTTTAAGATAATCTATTCGCTTGCCAACAAAAAATAATCACTTTTGTATAATAAATTATATGTGTATGTTTTTATTTATTTTAACATTGGAGCTTTTATTTATTTTTTGGTTATCTTGTCATTTTTTTATATAAAAATTGAATAAATGGTCTAACATTTTATGACTACAAAAACATTTGAAATATATTATTTTTTACAATAGTTAAGATTAACTTATTATAAGTAAAAAAGCAACAAAAACTGAATATAAGCATGTTAAAACTTAAAGACGTATACAAAAAAGCAAAATAAAACTTCAGAAAGATGGACTTTCAATCAGTGCCTTATCGAGAGTGATGGACCGTGAGGGCACCAAGGAAATCAATAATAATAATCAAAGCAAACAATCAAAATAGTACAAAAGTGAGAGATCTAGATTATTACTAATTCTCCAGCTTTTAACAAAAGAAAGCATTTTCTAAAATTCTAAGTTAAACAACCAAACAAAATAACTTGTGTGAAAAAGTTTTTTAAGGTAAGATAGATATTCTTGGGTCTTACAGCTTCTAAAAAAACAATTGAATGAAAAGAAAAAACCTTTTTTTAAAAAATAATATAGATATCTAAACATATCAAAATCTTACAAATCCCTTTAGAACAAGAGGAAATGTACAGAGCATTCAAAATTCCCCAAATCGGTTAAGTACTACTGTAGCTGTGGCTAACAACCATGCCAAGTATAATGACATCCAGCTATAAAATTTCCCAACCAAGTAATAGATTCTGAGCTTCCTTTTTAAAATGCCTTCTTCTGATGGGGTTGAAGCACTTCTAGTGCAGTTAGCTAAGAAAGAATTAGAAATCTCATGAGCAGACATTACAGTATGATTATATCCAAATCGACGGAAAGAATCAAAATCGATCAACAAATTGGTAATTTAATAAAAATTAACGCTTATTTGATTTTTTCATCTTTGTTTTGTATGAAACTGATTTGGACGGATTTTTAATTCCATTTTTTAAACTTAATCAATCCAAAACTAAACTTATGTATAAATGTAATATATATTTATTATATTTTAAAATATTGATTTTTATTTGTTGATGCTTTCCTAATAATATTTGCTCAGGTTTCATCGAGTATTATTTTTATTATTTAAAAGTCCAAACATTAAAAAAGTTGTTATTGAACTAGTTGATGATTGATATTTATTTATTTTGTGGCATATTTTAAGAAATTATTATATGAATATATAAAGAATCGGGGATACACGCTTAAGATTTTATCTATTTTTGGGAATTTGTAATATTAATTATTTGATGTAAATATAATGATGAATGATTACTTGTGATAAAAACCAAATCAACTCAAACCGGGATTCAAACAACATTTAATCGAACCTGAACTTGATTTTCTAATACAAGTCATCCCAATCCGAATCAATCAAGCGTGTAGGTTATCTTCGACAGTGACGATTACTTAAAATCGTATCCAAACCGAACTGCCACCCTAATTAATAGAGAGAGATCTTCATTGGTTTTGATGGTTCTTAAGCAAATTCAACTTGGTGGTATTAAAGTGGATGCAATTCTATTGTGAAATCGGAGTAGTGAAGAAACGAGACGGCTGTTGATGGATTTATGCACGACATCTTATGTCGAAAGTCTTCATACCAATATGAAATTTAGGCGATGTCATATTAGAATAAATTTTTACTTAATTGGCTTGGTTTTTTGCTTTTTTCTAATCAGAGTTGAAGAGTTAAATGCTACTCTGAAATCAAAGGAATATCAATGATAATATTCATAAAATATAGTACTAATGTTAACCAATTATTTGATGAATTTAAAGATCAATAATAACTGGGTCGATTATGGATGACTATTAACCTCGAGGCATCTTGATAAAAGATAAAAATCATTACATTGTTTTTAGTGGTTTTAGTGAAAACAGTGTTAATACAATTCACGGAGTATGCGGAAAATAAAGTGGTGCCTTCATGAAAAAGGGACGTCAAATTCTTTCTTTCATTCCCCTTTTATTTTAATTGTTTATTCAGTGCCAAGATAAAGTTGCATCAAATCACTCTGCAATGAAAGGAAGCAAAATTCTGGTCACTTGGGTAAAGATCATAAGACTTTTGAACGCCTATGGTTCTTAGGAAGCCTTAAATTAGTAGGTACGAAAATGAAGGGTAAAGAATTATGAGTGGCTCTGTCAATTTTATTGCAAATTTAATTAAAAATGGAAGTTAACACTCTGCATTTGATGGAATCCTCAACACATAATAACGAACGATCTCTCACAATTTGTCATTCCTAAGGGATACCAAGTTAAATGAATTCATAAAAGAAAATTGTATCAAAATCAAGTGCTATATTTTTCAACTAAATACATTATTTCCTATAAGTTTTCCTTTCTTAATTCACTAAACAAGTTCTAAATGAGAAAAGTATCTATTATACATTTGCATTCAACATTCAATCTTGTTAATCCAAATGCCCTTCCTTTCTTTGGAAATTATCAAGTCATATATTTTATTTGTTTTTTCTCCTTAGACAAAAGTGATTTTGACTTATTATTCACTACAAAAACTGGCTAATTTGTGACGGTTTTAAACTCCAATTTGTGAGCTGCTGACTTCCATAAAATAATTTGGGCGCGCTTTAAAAACCGCCGTAGCATGCCTTCTCGCTTAAAAGAATGTGGATGCTATTTTGAGGAGGTTTTGAACCTCCACTAAGAGAGCTATAGCTTGTTTATTTTCATGTGGCTTAACCTCTTCTATGAATGGTCACAAAATTGACTGTGCTGTGGTGGGGGGGGGTTTAACTCCTCTATGAATAACTACTACATTGTCTATTTTGGGGGAGTTTTTAACCCCGTCTATTAATGATCATATATAGTTGTCAACACCACCTACCGCAATAATATATATCTCAGCCATTTGATGCGCTTTTGTTTTGAATTTACTTATTTGCTAACGATTTTGAACTTTCTTAATTAAACGACAATTGAAATATTTTTAATAAAAGTTTACCGAAATAGTCATAAAAATCAAAATAAAAATAACCATAGTGGATATAATCTGTTTCAAATATCAATTGTAATTTAGAAATACAACTCTGAATTCATAATATCCTAAAAGTAGTTTTGTATTGTGCTCTGAAAAAAAGAACATCAAATATTGCTAGTGCTAGTAATTTGATGATCCTCTTGCATCCAAAGACGAATTTGGCCTACCTAAGATCATCTAATGGAAAATCTGAAGGAATATTCAAAATATACAAATATCTACTAAAAATGATATATCTGCAAAAGTGATAAAAAGAGTAAAAGTACCAAGAACCTCATAATCTTGTTAATAAGTATATTAAAAATCAGAGATGCCATATTAAAAAGCTCCATCGATAAGAAACTAAAAGCCTATTGTATAACAAAATATATATATATAAGCAAATGCCCTAAACTAAGCATTCCACCATCTACATAAGAACTTGGCCCATCAAATGGCAATACACATGTGAATCAAAATTGAAGATGATACTCATATCGAATAACCTTTACCGAATACGCTAAATTGCAATTGTTTATTTTGTGGGCTTAACCTTCTATGAATGGTCATTAAATTGGATTTGTAGATTTAACTTATGAATGACCATTACATTGTCTATTTTGTGGAGTTTTTAACCCTGCCTATTAATGACTGCTATATAGTTTGTCAACACTACACCTACCGCATTAATATATATCTCGCCAACAGGATGCGCTGTTTTGAATTTACTTATTTGCTAACGATTTTGAATTTTCCTAATTTACGACAATTGAAATATTTTTAACAAAAGTTTACCGTAATAGTCATAAAATTCAATAAAATATAACTATAGTGATATAATTCAAGATTTCAAATATCAATTGTAATTTAGAGAATACAACTTGAATTCAAAATATTCTAAAAGTAGTTTTGTATTAAATGGAAAAAAAAAAAAAAAAAGAATATCAAATATTGCTAGTGCCAGCACCCTGGATGATCCTCTTGCATCCAAAGACTAATTTACCTTACCTACAAAGATCATTTTACTGGGGAAAAAATCTTAGTTGAAATATTCAAAATATACAAATATCTACTAAAATGATATTTGCAAAGGACAAAAAGAGTAAAAGTACCAAGAACCCTCATAATCTTTGTTACCAAGTATTAAAATTGAGATGTCACATTAAAAGCTCCATCGATAAGAAACTAAAGCCTATCAATAACAAAAAATATATATATAAGCAAACGTCGTAACCAAAAAGCATTCCACCATCTGGAAGACAAAGAACTCTGTCTATCAAATGGCAATACATGTAAATCAAAATCAAGATGACACTATATATCTAATAACCTTTAGCGCTTATCACTCAACCAAAACCTGCAAAATGTTGCGAGCCTATGTCTAGCAATTCCCATTTTGAGTTTGTGGTGGGACCATACAACTAAAACTCGGAAAATATCGTAATAAGAATTTCACACGCATCATCCTACCAAGCAAACCTTGCATCAATACGAAGTATTTGGAACCCAATCCAACCATACCGGGTAATAATAAATATTCTTTAACCATCTCGCAAACCGTAATGTTAATGATGCCATTTAAGTTAGACCTCCAAATCAAACCAACACCATACAACTTATCACCCAGCCCCCACTATACAAACCAGTCCCATGCTGCAAACTAGAAAATAGTTGAAAAATACACAACTAATGCATCATACGCCAAAAATAGGAAACAATGTCATTCTAGGTCTTTCAATTTTCAACCCCTTTTTTAATAATTCGGTAACAACAGTTGAAAATTGAAATTGCTCCAAAGTTACACATTTCTAATACATCAACAATGATTTACCCAAGAAAACGAAGAATTGTAAACTTATAAATATTGAATACTATGTTTTTACTATAAAAGCACTTGCATTTTGTGGACCAAAGTAGCCAACTAATTTCTTTCAGGGATCCTTCCTTCCCTTTCATTACTTCATGTTTTAACTTGTGATTCTAATCGGATGCACTTCTCTTGCCATGGGTGAAGATGAAGATGAAGCAGCAAACATTAGATGAAGACTGACTTAAATTCTTGAAAGTCTTAATCTAGTATTCTTTAAATGAATTAGTAGAGCTGCCACCATACCTAGGCCTTTCACTCTCCTAGATTGCTCTCTCCCCTAACACTTTACCAATAATATCATTTGGCGAAATTTCTGACTCATCAATAGTGCTTTGAGTCAAACCTACTTCTAATTTGTTCCTATAAGCATACAAAATTATTAAGTTTAAATTTTGTGATTAAACTGAAATGTTGAAAAACAATATATTCAAGTTGTTTACCTTTACAACGTGTCACCATTTACATATGATCCATCCCTTTCTTTTATGAGTTTAGCCATATACTTTACCCATGACCAGGCTGCTTCCCTGTTTCAACCAACTAAAATAGCAAAAAAAAATATCAAATCAGACCATGAACTTTGCTAAATACTAAAATCTATGATGTTATTAATTAATGTTACTACCATTTGCTGCCTTCTTCTTGAGTTAGCTTTAGAACCATCGGTATGGAACAACACGCATTGCGCCGAGAATTGCTTTATTTCTGCAAAGCTCCATAAAAAACAATTTCATGCATTAATCAAATAATTAGCCAAACCAATAATAAATTGAATGAAGTAATCAAAATCATACCAAGTTGTTTCTATTTTATTTATAATTAATAAAATTTGAGCCTCATCGTCTCTTTCTGGGCTGATCAATATAACATTATTTATGATTTCATTTCTTGGTTTTGGTTGGATCATGTAACTCATTCACAATTACTTATGATTTCATTTTTGGTTTTGCTGATCATAGAACTCATTCTACAATTTCTGTCTATGTCCAGCCCACTTTACCAATACTAAGTTTTCAATATCAAGCCATAATAAAACAGCTTGTCCTAAAACAAAATTACGAGGCTTCCAAGGAAAAACACAATTAGTCATTAAGCATTTATCATAAATATAAAATCTAATGTAGTAAAGTTATGCACACATAATGTTTGTACCTTTAGATTATTTCAAGCATTCTTCAAAATAAGTACTAGTATGCCTATTTTCAGAGACCAATTTCAAAATAATTGTTAATTGCAACCAATCGCCAAAATGTTCAACATCCACTAAGCCATGACTCCCAGTACATGCTTCTTAGCTCATCAAAATGCACAATTATCGCTTCCCCATTTGTCAAGTTATTGACCTCCTTAACTTTGACCTAATCTTCTTGATAAACTTCAAGTCTTAAACAATAAAAACCTTACTTGACCAAAAACTATATGGAAATAATATGTTAATTACAAGTAATTACATACATGCACACCTTGATTCCAACACTCTAATATTGTTAGACTCGCGTCCATCACGTTGTCTAGATGTTTGAGATTCTTGAGGCATATCAGGAGTCAGATGAATGTAGTGGTGAATGGGTTCAATGGGGTAGTGATGGGGCTTCACGTGATAGTGAAGACTCTATAGGATTTGGTATTGGTGGAATGAGATGGAGGTTGTGTTGGAGGACATCCATCACATTGTGGTTGAGGGCTGACTTTTGTGGCTTTCGAAACGCTTTAACTTTTGACATGATTATAGAGACACGAAAAAAATGAAAAAGATAAGAAATTAAATAATTAGAGAATGATGAAATGCAAATCAAATATGTTATAATTTTACATTTATAAACATGCCTTTAAAACTTCATAAATGAAACTATTACCTTGGATAAAGTACAATATTAACTAACTTCACTCAGGACATTTGTGAAGTTGGTGAAAGATTAACTTCAAGTTTTGATCAGTTGTATCATCATTTAAATGGTTTGTAGCCACTGTGCACATAATCAGCATCAATGTTAAAAATTTGCTCAGGTTGTTGTTCTTGGTATGACTCATTTTCATATACTTCATCTTCTACTTCTTCTCCCATTTCATACAAATCTCAGGGTTTTAAAATGCAAGCAACATACATCTTTATTAACCACATCATCTACATAATATACCATTTGTGCTTGAGATGCCTCAATGTAGGGACCATGTTCTTCACGGTCACCCGATGAATCAATCTATCAAAATTAACACAATTAAAAATTCCAATCGTCCTTTTTATACCCCCTGTCTCGTAGTATTCGCCGTTTACTGAAAGAATAACCGCGGGCAGACCATAATAGTAATCTCTATGATATCTTCCAACTTCCCATAATAAGGAGTTCCCATCAACACTACTAGAAACACAAGATGTTTTGGATTATAAAAACACCCACCTGTTTTGTGACCCTCAATCCCTCTTCTCGAGCTAATGTTTGAAATTTGAACCCATTAATGTTGTAAGGAGTAAATCTTCTTGCATTGTCAATGGACCTCGTGCCTGAAACTTTAGATCAATAGACATTGTATTTATTATTTTTGGATTCATAATATAAATAAATAAATAATGATTAGTCAAGTTTGAAGGCAAAACATTGCAAATAGAAACAAAACTACTGGTTGACCACTTACTTGCTTTTGAAACCAATCAACAAACTCTCTATTTACCCTCTTTCTATCTCAGTAGGTGAAGATCTTCTTGATCTTGAACTTCTTTTTATGAACCTCTGGAATTCACTACATCGATTAAATATATTGCAATTAATGCACATGGCTAGTATATTTGAAATAACTAAATTACTTGTATATTTAAAACAATTACTACTCAACAAATGGTGCGACTATTGCACAATTTAGAAACTTGTCTCAATGAGCTTGTAGTTTTGCATTTTAGTTGTGGTGAACAATGAGAAAGCTCCTATTGGTTTACCGAGTGAGGGAAGATAGAGGGATGCATAAGAAGGATAATTCTCATTTGGCTCATCACACACACGTCCAGGTCTATTGTATCCGTCTCTATATCTTCAGGTATCTAGAACAAAAAGGTAAGAGACTCCCAGCCAGTAACCTCTATATAGAACCTTCTAGTTGTGCCTTAATGGACAATTAGTGTGAACAAATAGGATATATAAACAAAAGATACTATGATTAAAAGTATAATTCTTTTACCTCTCCGGGATACATATATCTGTAATGCAGGACCTCAAAGCTTTGTTTCCTCTATTATATGGACAATTAAATGAACCATAACTGTGAAGAATGATGGAGGAAAAAACATTTCTAGGTGGCAAAGTCAACGACCATGCGATCTTGGAGCATTTGAAGGTCTCGGAAGATTCAAGCTTTTGCCCACGAAAGGACTCTAAAAATGAACGAAAATTCCACCAAGACATAACATTGTTTGGCAACAAATTGTGAATTGCTAGTGGTAGCAATAGTTCCATTATAATACAGGAAATCATGACTTTTCAACTTAAATATCTTTTATTGTCCCTCATCAACACATCTAGAAATGTTACTTGAGTAACCATCCCACCCCAATAACATTCTTCAAAGTTTTAAGAAACGACTTTTGGTATCACGTGTTAGTGAAAACAAAGCAATGGATATGCCCCTTTATCATCGGGCCAAGATCACGTCGTATGCCCATTTCTCTCAAATCTTTTCGGCATTGAGATTGTCTTTTGATTTAGGCTTCTCATTGAGCAAAGTATACATGATATTATCACATACATTTTTATCAATATGCATAAAATCAAGATTGTGACGCAACAAATTATACTCCCCAATATAGAAGTTCAAAGAATATGCTTCTTTTATTCCATTGTTTAGTTGTTTTGTGTCTGGATCTTTTTCCCGCGACGAAGCATTGCTCCTCTCCCGAATGTAACATTAAGATTTTCCACTTGCCTCAAAATGTCGGATCCTGATAATTTTGTGGATTTCGCTCTCCTCGTGCTCCCATCAGCGAACACGACTCAATCTAAATTTGGATTTCTACTCAAAAAACGATGATGAACCATAAAACACCACTTTTACTATGAGAAGGACGACAAGGTCTGCGTCAAAGTTATAAGTTGGGCAGAGCAAAACCTGTATGTGTGTTCTGCCGGATAGATTACCTAGGCCGGAAAGTCACTAATTGTCCACGTAATACCTGCCCGCATTCTAGAAGTTTCATTTATTGATGCGCAACGGTGACCACAACGTGATCCATAGCTCATTTAACTCCTTTACAAGGGGTTGCAAGTACACATCTATATTATTCCCTGGCATCGCATACGGAATGATCATCCGATAGGATGAACAAGTGTGCTTCACTTACATATCAGGAGAAAATTGTATGGAACCAAGAACGCAGGACAAATGCTAAAGAAGAACTCATCGTCCGAAAGGGTCAAAACCATCGATGGGCGAGGACCAGCCGAACATTTCGGGGATCCGAAGCAAATTCGGGATGAATTAAATCAAATGTCTTCCATGCCTCACCATCTCGTGGATGCCTTATCAACCCATCCTTATTATTCTCAAAGCATGCCATCTCTGTGCTCCATGATCTTACAAGACATGAACAATCTTTGCAATCTTGATTTCAATGGAAGTAATGCAAAACCTTTGCAGCTTGCTTTTCTTCTTCTTTGGGGTTCCATCTGCATGTTCCACGATGTTTGCAAGTTTGCAAGTTTTGTCATCATCTCCCACATATAACATACAATCATTTGGACATGCATGTATCTTGGTATAGTTAAGACCAAGTTTGTTGATGATTTTCTTGGCCTCACTAAAAAGAAGGAGGTATCTTCGCTTGTCAAATGCATCTCTCAATAAATCCAATATCATAGTCATTGGGCTTTTGACCAAACTAGGTTCCTTTAGAAACTATTTACCAGAATTAGGGTTATACCAAACTATCCACCAATGGGAAATCGTTTTGACACGTGACATATTTTATTTTTCAATCGTGGTCAAAGGAGCCATGGCAGATGGCGCCACCCATTTAAAAAAGGCAAAGGGGAGGCGCCTTCGCAAATGGCGCCTTCCCCTCGCGAGTGTTACCTCCCCCTGCGATGTACCACGTGCCCGCTGTGGGGCCCAAAATTGAGCCTTTGCAATTTTAAAGGAACAACGCTACAATTTTAAAGGAACAATATTTGCAAAAAAAATTATACTATAAGTATAGGGAGTAACTTGATGACATTAACGATAAAGTATCTATTTAAAACAACAAGAGGCAAAATAAAAAAATCTCGTATTAATGAGTAGCAAATAATATCGCAGGAGACATAAAAAAAATAATAACAATAGCAATTTACACCAATAAATATTCATCAATTATTACAGTAGTAAAAAAATTTATTTGGATCGGACTTTCTCGGGTATCTCTGATCAAAATTCAGTGTGATACAATATTTTATCAATACACAAGTCCTGGTTCTTATTTGGAATTTTTAATTGAATTCATTTAAGTTTAAATATAATTTGCTACTATCATTTTATAATTATCTAATTATACTTTCATTCAATTTATTTGCAAAATTAATTCACATACTTGGATGGTACAAATGCCGAGAAAATTAATTCACATATTCTTGTTTTACTGGTTTGCTTGTTATTAGTTTAAAATTTTAAGGGAAATTCTCCTTCGTCATCTTAACATAATGGAACCCGGTGAGAGCATTGCGAGAAAATCTCGGAGTGAAATTAAGAAGATGGGTTTGTCCGAAAATGAAAATTAAGCTTAAAAGCGGTAATGTGATAAATAATCCCTGTGCAACGGACTCTGCAAACAAGAAATGTGGCAGGCTACGCACCATGCATGTGCTTGCATGTGGGTGTGTTAGCAAAATCTCACATAATGACAGGTAAATAAAGACAAACTCAACCACTCATGTTTAACAAAATTCAAAGGCTTTTATGATGGATCATGTGTAGCGTGCATGTTTATGCGATCTTGCTACATGTGTGGAGTTGATATGACGTTTTATGTACTTTTATAACCTTGAAGACTAGCTCTACGTCTCGAATTATAATTCTACGTTCAAAATGAGTAATGATAAATAGACATATTTTTTATGTACAATATTATGTTATATATATATATATATATTTATTTATTATTTTTTCTCTCATCACATATATTTTAATACTTAAAATTATCCATCATCATATAATATATATAATTAATATCCCAAAAATATATTTATTATCCTTCCTTCCATAAGAAACTACAAACCCAAATTTAAATTTAAATTGAGGTAGACACAGAGAGAGAATGCCTTGTTTGGGAAGTGAGGTGACAACTACGATTTCTTGGGAGATGGGTGTGAGCCTTGGGTAAAAAGCTTCCTCTCGTGGGAAGAAGGCAACGAATGCTTTTTGGTGTAAATTATTATTGCTATTATTTTTTTATGTCTCTGCGATATTATTTGCTACTCATTATTACGGAGTTCTTTTTATTACTTTTATTGTTTTTAAATAGATACTTTATCATTAATATCATCGTTACTCCCTATACTTATAGTATAATTTTTTTTTTTTGCGTTGTTCCTTTAAAATTGTAGCGTTGTTCCTTTTAAAGTTACAGAGGCGCCAATTTTTGGTTGGACCCCCAAAGGCCACATGAAAACTACGGGGAGAGGTACCCTGCAGGAAGGCGCGTATTGCGGTGGCGCCTCCCCTTTTGCGTTTTTAAAATGGGTGGCGCCTTATTGGCTGGCGAGTTGAAAAAAAAATAAAATATGCCACGTGTTCAAAACGATCCGAAACAGAAATAGTTTGAGAATAACCTTAAATGGTAAATAGTTTCTAAAAGGAACCAGTTTGGTCAAAAAGCCTAGTCATTGCCTTGTCACTTAATCCACATAAAACCTTTATATGATATAATTTGATTAAAAATTCTGGTTTTGTGTACTTGCTCCTTCATACAATGTCGATTTACTCATTGAGGAACTCTCATAAAAATCACCATGATCCTCCTTGGCCCCTCATTTAATATTTCATTGGTACCGGTGGTTGTGATTCATCTATATTAGTGGGTTGTTTCTTATAGTGCCCAAATGCATCATTGATCATAGTTTCCATTGGATTTTCGAGAATGAAATGTCTCTTGCACAAGATCTTCATGTCTAGAAGTCTACGGTACATGTTTCTCACCATGTAGGTTCCAAATTACGTAATAATTTTTTATTAAGTTGATGTCACATTTGGCTTCAAATCAACATATGCTAATTCAAGTCGGTGAATAGATTCAAAAGTTTGTCCAGCAACAATTGGCTCCTTCTTCCAAAGTGACAACCAGGAATCACTGCAGAAACACAATAATGCATCTTTACATGAGAGAAGAAATACACAGGCTTTTTTCATGTATCAAGCCGTCTCAAACCAATGTACCATTATTAGGATTCGAGGGTTTAAACTTTAAACCCGCCATTGATTCCAATCAACCTTGCTTAAAAATATGCGGACTTAAAAAAAAAATATAATCCGAGCAATTGGCTGCCAAAATATATAATTGTTACCTCCAGCAACTAATTGCAGGATTATATTTTTTTTCAAGTTTGTGTTTCTGGCAATTAGTTGTCGAACAACAACATGAAGTATTATGGCAATTAATTGCTGGAAGCTCAAAAACTCGAAAAAGTATAATCCGGAAGGTGGGTGAAATTCTTGAAAAATTATATTCCCGTAATCAATTGTTTGGTAACTCACAAGGACAAAAGTTATTTTATGCTCCAAAATTAAAAGTTTGGGGGTGGACGAGCAAATGTAGAGGTGTATGTAGTCGTTGCCTTTTAGTTTTCACTTTTCCTTTTTCCTCTATTCAGCCAAACAAACTTCAAAAGCCCATTGATATTTAATGATTGGAGCTGCTACCGCACTTTACATTTTGCCATCCACTTCCACACATCTCAATTTAGTATGTGAATTGACAATTTTACCATGAAAATTTCTTCATCTCCTCCTTTTCTCTTACAGAGCACCGCTGACATACCAAGCCATCTCTTCCACATTGGTACCGGACACGCCCTCCTCTCTTCACCTCCTTTCTTGTGCCCACACCCGCCTCCCCTCCCTTTCTCCTCCACACGGCCCACGTTAAAGCCCAATCATATTCATAAAAAGAGGCAAAGCTCTTAGTTAATCCTTTCCTTGGCTTTTACCAAAATGGATTCCTTTTAGAAACTATTTCCCAGTTTAGGGTTGTTCAGAAATTATTTACCAATGGGGGGTCCTTTTGGACACGTGGCATATTTTATTTTTTTCACTCGGTGGAGTGGAGGCGCTAGTCGATTGGCGCTTCCGAGTCAAAGCGCCGGTCGGTGGCGCTACGTATTTTTAAAAAAAGACAATTGATAGCAATAATAGGAGGCATAAAATAATAGCAATAACAATTTACATCAATAAATATTCATCAATTATTCACCGTAGTAAAAAAAAAATTTAACTTGTAATAGCATTAATGTCATCGTTACTCCCTATCTTATAGTATAAATTTTTTTGTAGTAGTGTTCACTTCAAATTGCAGGTAAATTTCTTTTAATTGTTACAAGGTAAATTTTTTTACTACTGTAATAATTGATGAATATTTATTGGCGTAAATTGTTATTAGCTATTATTTTTTATGCCTCTTGTGATATATTTTCTCCACTTGTTATTGGGGAATTTTTTATTATCTTTGTTGTTTTAAATAGAATCTTTATCATTAATGTCATCGTTACTCCCTATACTTATAGTATAACTTTTTTTGTAGCAATGTTCCTTCTAAATTGCGGGTAACTTTCTTTTAATTCCTACAAGGTAAATTTTTTTTTACTACAGTAATAATTGATTAATATTTATTGGAGTAAATTGTTATTGCTTATTATTTTTATGCCTCTTGTGATATTATTTGCTACTTGTTATTAGAGATTTTTTTTATTCACTCTTGTTGTTTTAAATAGATACTTTATCATTAATGTCATCGTTACTCCCTATACTTATAGTATAATTTTTTTGTACCAATGTTCCTTCTAAATTGCGGGTAACTTTCTTTTAATTCTTACAAGGTAAATTTTTTTACTACTGTAATAATTGATTAATATTTATTGGTGTAAATTGTTATTGCTATTATTTTTTATGCCTCTTGTGATATTATTTGCTACTTGTTATTAGGAGATGTTTTTATTGCCTCTTGTTGTTTTTAAATAGATACTTTATCATTAATGCATTAAGTCTCTAAAATGTTTGATATGCATTTCCCTAAGTTTTGATGAAAAATAAACATTGGTTAATGATTTAATTAACCTTCATATTGGTTGCTTAACCTATCTATTAGCGTGTCTGATTAATAAAAAAAATAGAATGGATGTCCAACAAAGTGAAACTAGCGGGGCGTCCAATAAAAGTGTAACAATCGAGGCGTCCAACAAAGTGGAGCAAACGTGACATCCAACATGTATAGTGTTTGTAGCGCACGTCCAAAACACAAGAGAAAGAAACTGTATCGATAAAAATATCGAGGAAAAGCGCGTCTACTAAAAAAGTATCAAAAGGTCGCATCTAACAAAAGTATCGAGGAAGGTGGTGTCTACTAAAAACAACGAAGGCGCGTCTACTCAAAGTATCGGGAAAAATCCGTCGAGTGAGGTATCAAAATTATCAGATCAATAACGTGGCACTTGTAGTGCGTCCATCAAAATATCGGAAAAGAGCTCTCCAGTTGAGGTATCAAAATGGTCGGGTCAATAACATGGCATATGTAGCTCGTCCATTAAGGAAGCAGATGGAGCTCGTCCATTAAGGTCGAATGTATCTTCCATCAAGAACAAGAGACTGCTCGTCGATGGGAGGAGTGAGACTACCCACTCCAATGCGAAATGTAACGACTACCTCCAGTAAAGTAAACTGAGACTCTCGTCCACGGGACTATGGAGGCTCGTCCACTAAAGGTGACAGAAGCTCTCGTCCACTAAAGGTGAGAAGCTCTCGTCCACTAAAAGTAAGAGAAGTGCTCGTCAATGAAGGTGATAGAAGTGCTCGTCCACTAGTCTTTGGACTTCTTTGAGTCCTTAATATGGAGCTCGTTTACTAGCAGAATGAAAACTCAAATGACTAGATAGGCGTGATTATTTTCAAGATGGAAGCAACTTATCTTATGATCGCCAATTCTTTAAGGTTATCGGAATCTTGGTTCAAGAACCGAAAGAGAACTTGAAGCCTTCTCTCCTACTCGGTTCCACGATTATCAAGAAAAGTCGGGAGCTACTCTCTCAAGCAACCTTGGATAATCAGAACCAAAGATCGAGTTAAAGAATGTTTCCAATGTGCTTTATTCCCTAGTACCTCACGGTCCTTACACAAAAAGGAAGTGTACTCAACAAAGTACAAAAGCTCTCTTCTCGGCTTTGATATGGCTGTAGCACGATGAATAAAGTCATGATCCTTCATGTTAGAATACAACCAACGACTCTATTGCATTAATGGTTGCCCGAGCGACTCTATTGCATTAATGGCTACCGAGCGACTCTATTGCAGTTAATGAAATTCTTCTTGAAGCCAACATCCGAGAGGATGTCTCTAACAGATCCTAAATGCTTGAAGACCATAAATCACAGAAGCCATTGAAGATGAAGAATGTGAATACACATTGCATTAAAAACGCCATTACTCCGAGTATTTATTTCTTCATTCTTTTATTCTTTGTTCTTCAATCATTTTGAAGTTATTACAGAACTTTCTGAGCCTTACATTTAAAACCACTCTCTCGGTGTTAGTGAAAAGATATCACTGTGTGAGAAGTTGTATTTATTACAAACCAAATCTCTCAAACAATACTTGTCTTGAGCATGGAAGAGGCTAGGTGTAACACAATAGTTGTCTTGAGCCTCTTGAGGCTGAGTGTGAAAACAATACTTGTCTTGAGCTGAAGAGGCTAGGTGTGCAAATAATACTTAGTGCAGCAACCTTATCGGTTATAGTGGATAAATCTTGGTCTTTGTCAAGGTTGGGTCATGCTTTGATTTGAAGAGTGAACCGGGATAAATCACGTGTCAATCTCTCTTCCCTTAAACTCTTTAATTGCTTTAGTTTTCTTGCATCCGACAAGTGGTGTGTGTGCGATAGTCACCGTCCATCTGTGTTCTTCCACTCGTCCAAAGCTAGCTTTCATGCGTGAAAAGATTTCACTTTGCTAAATTACGATAAACACAATTCAACCTCCTTTCGTGTTTATAGTTGTCTATTTCAATGGCATCGTTACTCCATATACTTATAGTATAATTTTTTTTTGTAGCAATGTTCCATACAGATTGCAAGTAACTTTCTTTTAATTCTTACAGGGTAAATTTTTTTTACTATCGTAATAATTGATGAATATTTATTGGTGTAAGCTGTTATTGCTATTATTTTTTATGATTCTTTTGATATTATTTGCTACTTGTTATTAGGGATTTTTTATTGGCTCTTGTTGTTTTTAAATAGATCTTTATCATTATTGCATCGTTACTCCCTATACTTATAGTATATTTTTTTTAGTAGCAATGTTTCATCTAAATTCGGGTAACTTTCTTTTAATTCTTACAAGGTAAATTTTTTTTACTCATCGTAATAATTGATGAATATTTATTGGTGTAAATTGTTATTGCTATTATTATTTTTATGCCTCTTGTGATATTATTTGATACTTGTCGTTGTTATTTGCTACTTGCCTCTTGATAAATAGTTTCTAAAAGAAACCCATTTTTGGTCAAAAAGCCATTTAAAACAATAAGATGCAATAAAATAAAAAAACAATCCCCTAATAATAAGCAACAAATAATATCACAAAAGTCATACAAAATTAATAGCAATAACAATTTACATAATAAATATTCATAAATTATAGTAGTAATAAAAGTTACCTTGTAAGTTAAAAGAAAGTTATCAATTTGAAGGAAACACATTACAAAAAATTATACTATAAGTATAAGGAAATGCGATAACATTAATGATATAGTATCTATTTAAAACAACAAGAGCAATAAAAAAATCCCCTAATAACAGAAGCAAATAATATCACAAGAGGCATAAAAATAATAGCAATAACAATTTACACCAATAAATATTCATCAATTATTACATTAGTAAAAAAAAATTTACCTTGTAAAAATTAAAAGAAAGTCTATAATTTAGAAGGACCACTACTAAAAATATATACTATAAGTATAGGGAGAATGATGATATTAATGCTATTACAAGGCAAAAAAATTTACTACGTAATAATTGATGAATATTTATTTGTGTAAATTATTATTGCTATTATTTTTATCTCTTATTATTCTTATCAATTGTCTTCTTCTTTTTAAATCGTGGGCGCCGATTGTGGCGCGCCTTTGACGAACTAGCGCCTGCTGACCGTCGATTGAAAAAAAACAAATATGTCACTTATTCAAAAGGACCCCATTAATAAATAGTTTGAAACAATCTTAAATTGATAAATAGTTTAAAACAACCTATTTTGATCAAAAGTCGCTTTCCTTCTCTTCACTAATTCGTCGTGGAAAAAATATGTCAATGGATATATAAAGAGTGACAATAAACACACTAAAAAACATAATGCTACATTTCTAGTTGCTAGTACAAAATAAAATATCATTTTCAAAAAAAATATAATGCCAATTGCCTGCATCTGTATCTATTTAATTAATTACATAAAAGAGTTATTTTATATACCATTACAACTTTTTGGATAGTAATATGAAATAAACTCTAACCATTGTTCTAAACTTTAAACAACTCAAATCTAGATAATTTCGCATAAATTTTCTTATTCACAATTAGTCACTGAATTACAGTGCATAACACCATATCCATATCCATTTAGTGAAAATAAAATAAAATAATACCATATCCATAATGTCATTACCATTCTTCACATATGACTATTAAGCTAGCAAATAGTGACATAAAACCATTCTGAATGAGTTGTAAAGGAAGCATTGTTCACTGCAGGCTCAGATCTCTATAAAACCTATCTCTTTTTAGCTCATAATGAAATTCCACTCCCCCATGTCCCAACTACTCAGAAAAAAACACATTTTTTTGTATCTTTTCTTTGTAACTACTTGCATTAGAATAAAACTATTGAATAAAAATAGATAATATGAGAAGAATTAATTAGACAGATATTTCATCCAAAGACATTATGACAGTAGCAATAGCGTCCAGGAGGCAGGAAAAGGATAAAAAACAGAGGAAATAGCCCTAAAATTTTTATTGGGAAAATCTTAGAAAACCCATGTTTTAAGGTGGTGGGTCTTTTTTAAAAAAGAGGATAGAGTCAAGGAGTCGAGTTCCCAGTAGGGAAGGTGTTAGCACCCCCACTGGATTAAAAAAAGCGGTACCTTAGGTTAATTGTGCAAAAAACATTTTAACAGACCTTTTAAATATTTATTCTACCCCAAAATTATTTACAAGAAAAAATATATTTTTTTAATTTTTAATTTAATTTTTTTTTTTAATTTATTGTTAAAAGGGAAAAGTTTAATTTTTGATTAATTATTTTAGCATAAAAAGAGACACAAAAAAGTGAAATTTAGTTTTGGCTGACAAGATGATTTATCTTGCTCTCCGTGATTCCGGTACGATGGGAAACTCAAAGCCACGTAGTTCTCTTGAAAAGATTTGATTGGTTGGTTGATTTTTAATTTTTGATAAAAGATTTGATTTTGTTTGGATTTTATTTTAGAATAAATTCACTTTTGCATAAAGTCCAAGATGGGCAGTGCTACACGATAAACTCTTACAATTCAATGCGACACTTCGAGGATGAATAAGTCCATACATCAACGTCGTGGATTGTTGCGTGAATTCAAAAGATTTTTTTTTTAGAATGAAAAATTGAAATCGGGTGAAATTGATTAAAAGTATAAATAAAAAAAACATTTAATATTTTTTAAAAGGGGATTCACTCTTGCACGGGATTAAAGATAGAAAGCTACTACGATAAACCCTTACAATTCATACAACGCTGGGATGAAAAATCATACACCAACATTGTAGATTGTTGCGTGAATTCAAAAAAATATTTATTTTATTTTATTTTTTATCACCTTTTTATTTTAAAAATAAAATTCCTTTTTTAATTAATTTTTTACTAAGGTATTTTTCTAAAAGGGAAAGAATCTGACCCAAGCTTGAAAAGGCCCAAATCGGTAAAAAAAAATGGGAACACTCTTGTTGTTTTTTTTTTTGTTGGAACCTTGTGTATGGCCCAAACTTTATAAGAAAAAGAACAAAAGAGAGGCCTAGTAATTAGTCCATAGCTTATATTCATTTCTAATGAGCCTCTCACTACATCCTTGGCCCGATTACAAATACTTAAACAAAAAAGAAAATAAAAATCAGGACCAACAGATAGAGTCCAAATATTTTTGATTCAGATTATTCTTCATTATTTTGTTTAACCCAAATTCTAATGATATAAAAAGACAAAATAAAAACACCAAATGGGCCCACAAACTGAATCGAAACCAAACCATTAGAAACTAATAACCCAATAAGTGATAAATGATGATAGGCTGAAGGCAAAAGTTAAAAGACTAAGAATGAGAGGTGAGGAAAGTATCAGGCTTAGCCTCTAGGGTTACCAACAGGAGCTCAAGGAGGTGTTGACGGAGGTGATTGGGACCGATGGCGGGAAGGAGCGGCGGCGCGAGCCGAGCCGGTGGAGCTGGGATCGGGCCGCGGTGGCGCGGGTTCGTGGCAGGCGTCTTGGCGTGCGCGTGGTGGGCGTCCGGTGCGGTGAGCGGGCGGGGACAGGCGGGCGGCAGTGGCGTCCCTTCGTCGGTGTGTGGATTCGTGGTCTCGTCCGTCTCTTCCTCTTCTTCTTGTTGGAGATGGGTTTATGGTGAAGGAGGAAGAAGGGTTGAAGTTAAGAGGAAGAAGGAGATGGGTTTATGGTGAAAGAAGAAAAAAATCTGGAACATGAGAAGAAGAGGAAGAAGAAAAAGAAAGAAGAAAAAAAAAAAAAAAAAAAAAGTCGGGGAGGGGGAGTCGGGCGTGGGAGGAAAGATGTTTTTTTTTTTTTTGTTTTTTGTTGGTTCAGAGTATTTTGCTGCTGGTTTTTTGTTTTCTCCCCCTCTTCCTCCTGCAGTCCTGCTATTCAATATATAGCATCGGGGAAGAAGATGCCAAATTTTTTCTGTTGATGGGTACAAGTAGTGGGGAGCAAATCGGCCTTTGCTCCACCACCTTGCGAGGGCAAGATGGGTGAGGATGGCTTGTACTATTGTCCCCCCTTCTGAAAGAAGAAGAAGAAGAAGACAAAGAAGAGGGTACAAGCATGGGATCTGATTTTTTGAAATTTTTTACTTTTTATTATTTTTATTTTTAAACAAATCGAATAGTAACAATTTTGTTGCGTTTGGGATAATGGGCCCAAAAGATAAAAACGAAAATGGGCTCCATTTGATGATGTAATGGGCCCAAAAACAATATTTTTGTTTTTATTTTTATTATTTTTGTTATTATTTTCAGGACATTAATTAAAAAATCTGGGCAAAATTAGGTGTTCACAGTGCCCCTCTTTACTTGTTTCTTATTAGATAGTAGGTGTAACCGTAGTTAACCTATTATCGTTATAAGAAGCGAGTAAAGACATGAACTCCAATTTTGGCGGTGTTGTTGAAAAGTAGATGGATGCATAATTAAAAGCTTACGGGATGGGCGTCCGTGTAAGCTCGAAACGAGAAAGATAAAAAGCTTATGGAGTCGTTTGTTATTGAAGCTTGAACAAGCGAGCTTACAGTATGGTACCCGTGAGCTTGACAAAAGTTTAAAAGCTTGCGGAGTCGGTTATCCGTTGAAGCTTGAAAGCAAAAATCGACAAACTTGCGGAGTCGGTATCCGTAGAAGCTTGAAAAGAAATGTAAAAAGCTTACGGGTCGGTTGTCATTGAAGCAAAAATGATTAAAAGCTTGTGAAGTCGGTTATCCACTGAAGCTAAATAGAAAAGTTAAAAGCTTGCGGAGTCGGTTGTCAGTGAAGCTTGAAAAGACAAGGTAAAAGCATGCGGGTCGGGTATCCGTTGAAGCTTTAAAGGAAAGGTAAAAAGCTTACGAGTCGGTTGTCCGTTGAGCTTGAAAGTAAAAGAATTAAAAGCTTGTGGAGTCGGTTATCCCTGAAGCTTGAAAACAAAATGATTAAAAGCTTGCGAGTCGGTTGTCCGTTGAAGCTTGAAAAGAAAGGTAAAAAGCATGCGGTCGGTTATCCGTTTGAAGCTAAAGCAAAAGAATTAAAAACTTGAGATCGGTTATCCACCGAAGCTTGAAAACAAAATGATTAAAAGCTTGCAGTCGGTTGTCCATTGAAGCTTGAAAGCAAAAGAATTAAAAGCTTCATGGAGTCGGTTATCCACTGAAGCTTGAAAACAAAATGATTAAAAAGCTTGCGAAGTCGGTTGTCATTTGAGCTTGAAAGCAAAAGAATTAAAAACTTGCGAGTCAGTTATCCACCGAAACTTGAAAGCAAAAGAATTAAAAGCTTGCGGTCGGCTATCCCTTGAAGCTTGAAAACAAAATGATTAAAAGCTTGCGGAGTCGGTCATCCGTTGAAGCTTGAAAGGAAAAGCGAAAAGCTTGCGGGTCGGTTATCCGTGAAGCTTGGCATGAAGGTAAAAACCTCGAAGTTTGTGCAATTAACGGGTTTTGTGCTCACAAAGAGATAAACAATTACAATGCATGATGCCAAAAATGTAGTATATGCTTGTGGAAAACCTCGAGCGATTTCAATGCAACACGAGAAAGCACCGCAACACGTTACTATTTTTTAATTTTTTATCGCTTAGGTGTTTCTTATTATCACCCTTGACCCCTTGAAGTATTGATCACGCGACGAGCCGGGAGGTGAACTAAAACGTGTCTGTCTTCGTGGAGAATAAAGGCTAAGTGCTTTTGAAAGATGCGCTTTCTCTGCGAGTGATTGTCCCTATGCTTCTGTCGGTAGACCACGGTGCCCTTTGTCGGGGAGGGTCATCTTGTTCTTCGCGAACCTTTGAGATTTTCAAAGAAGTTCTAAATGCTCTTGAAGACACCAAATACATGTTTCACATCTCGGTATATACTTATCATGATGAATGCACACACACAATTGATAGAAGTTAAGAGAAAGAGATAAGGGTAAAAAGAATTGGGAGTCAATGTCATTATATTTGGACCGAAAAGGAATACAAAGCGAGATATTACAATGGAGTATGGAATTGTAAAGGTTGTGGAGTGGAAACACATCTCCTCAAGTGATATCTCTTTCCATGACTAGTGTTAGTATCCCTCGTACTATCTTTTTGCCTTACTAATCAACATCCCGAGAACGCTATACGCACCCCTGATTTTTTCATGCATCTAGCCTACTGATTCCTCCGAGTTCATCGGCTTGGCGACACTTCCATTTTTATTTATTTTATGAACCCTAACTTTTGCCTGAGGCCGCACTTTCCGAGGTTTTGAGCCTAGCGGGTTGCTCTAACTTTTTGTAGTGTCTTTTGATTTTATTCCTAACGAGCTTCTCTTTTTCATTTTCACTCTTTTCTTTTTCTTTTTCTCTTGGGAAGTGCGTTCAAGCATAATACTTTTTGATTTGCATCGAGTTTACGAGGGAGTGGAAGATCTTCCCCATCCATCCTTGTGAGAATTAAAGCTCCTCCCAGAAGGCCTTTTCACAGCGTAAGGTCCTTCGTAGTTCGAGAGTCCACTTTCCCAGATGATCCTTTTGGATCGGTAGGATCTTTGAGCACTAGATCACCCTCCCAACTGCCGGGCGTACCTTCTTCTCGTAAGCTCTCATCAACCTTTTCAGTACAATTGGCAGTGACATAGTGCTGCTAATCTCTTTTCTTCAATGAGATTCAATTGGTCGAGTCGATCCTGAACCCACTCGGCTTCTTCCGGTTCTGCTTCTCTCGGTACCCTTAGTGAAGGGATCTCTACTTCAATCGAGCACTGCCTCCATCCCATAAACTAAAGAATACGGAGTTGCCCCCGTCGAGGGTGCGAATAGAAGTGCGTGGCCGTGCAAAGCAAAGGTAACACCTCATGCCAATCCTTATACGTCACCACCATCTTTTGGACAATCTTCTTGATATTTTTATTAGCGGCCTCAAGCGCTCAGGTTCATCTTTGGGGCGATAAGGGGAGGGATGTGATGCTTTATCTTGAAGTTTTCGCACATCTCTTTCATCATTTTGTTGTTCAAGTTAGTCGCATTATCGGTGATGATCTCGCTTGGCAACCCATAACGACAAATTAATTCTCTTTTTACGAATTTGATCACGACATTAGGTTACATTGGCATATGATGTAGCCTCGACCCACTTTGTGAAATAATCAATGGCAACAAGAATGAAGCGATGCCCATTCGAGGCTTTTGGTTCGATCGGACCGATCACATCCATTCCCCACATTGAGAATGGCGAGGTGCCGTCATGACATTCAGAGGCTGGCGGCGCATGAACCCTGTCAGCATATATTTGACACTTATGGCACCTCTTTTTGCATAATTAAAGCGATGCAGCTTCCATTGTCAACCAATATTGACCAGCCCCTCAAGATTTTTCTTGCCATTGCATGCCCGCTTTCGCGTGTGTTCAGAAAGACCACTTCATGGACTTCCTCAATTATCATTTAGCTTCTTTACGCATCAGCGTCTTATCAATACCATGTCATGATTTCTTTTATAGAGAATACACTCCATCTAAATAGAAACTCATTGCAAGTCTTCTTAGAGTTCTTTTGTCGTTTTAAAATGCTAGGAGGATATTCCCTTCTTTGGATGAAGCACTTGATGTCATGGTACCACGGTTTTTTATCGGACTCTTCCTCTATCACTTGACAATATCGGGATGATCACGACTTTCCATTTTGATGAGTGGTAAGTTCCTCTCGTCACTTACTTTGAACATCGAGGACAAGGTAGACAGCAGCGTCGGCTAATTGGTTATCTTCTCGGGAATATGATGGAATGTGACTTCATCAAAATGCTCAATCAAGCCTTTGATGTAATCATGAGTACAGGATTAACTTGGCATCTCGGGTTTCCCATTCCTCTTAGGCTGGTGGATGACTAATCCGAGTCCCCATATACCTCAGGTATCCTTGCCTTTGATTCTATCGTTGCTAGGATCCCAGCGCACAAGCTTCATATTCGGCTATATTGTTTTGTACAATCAAAGCAAAGCCTTGCGGTGTGAGGAAATAATCATTTTCCAGGCGAGATTAAATGTTGCCCGATTCCATGCCCCAATGCATTAGAAGCTCCATCAAATAACAAAGTCCACTTTTCTTTTTCTAGTGATTGCTTTCGCGATCAAACAAAGCCATTATATCTTCATCAGGGAAATCGCATTGCATCGATCCATAATCTTCCATTGGCTGATTGGCTAGATACTCTGCGAAGCACTACCTTTCTTGCTTTTTGGGTGACATAAACAATGTCGTTATTCAGATGGCGTGGACTTGCCCGAGCAATTCTTCCAGTCAAAGCGAGGCTTATCAAAGATGTACTTGATCGGATCCATTTTGGACACCAACCAGGTAGTGTAACACAACATGTAATGTCTCAAGCGACGGGCCGCCCAAGCCAAAGCACGGCAAGTGCGTTCCAGCAATGAGTAGTTGGCTTCACAACTGGTGAACTTCTTGCTTAGATAATAGATGGCATGTTCCTTCCTTCACGACTCATCGTGTTGCCCCGTTACACAACCCATTGATTCATCTAGCAGTCAAATACATGATAAAGAGTCTTCCGGGCCGGGGGAACCAAGGCCGGAGGCTCAGTGGGTATTGTTTGATCTTCTCGAAGGCTTTTTGACAATCTTCATTCCATGTTCTTGCTGATTTTTTGCGTAGCAATTTAAAGGTTGGTTCCCACGTCGCGGTCGGTTGGGAGATGGGCGGGGCAATGTAGTTCAATCTTCCTAAAACCCACGAACTTCTTTCTCTGTTCGAGTCTTGGCATATCGATGATTGCTCGTACTTTTTCAGGATCAACCTCTATTCCTCTTTGACTAATAATGAACCCCAGAAGCTTGCACGATTTCACTCCCAAAAGTGCATTTGGCTGGATTGATCGGAGCTTAAACTTTCTTAAACGCTCAAAAAGTTTTGCAGATTATCAACATGGTCATCTTCGGATCTGGACTTGGCGATCATGTCATCTACATAAACTTCTATCTCCTTATGCATCATGTCATGGAATAAAGCCACCATAGCCCGTGATATGTTGCTGACATTTTCAAGCCAAAGGCATAACCTTGTAAAAGGTTCCCGTAAAGTAACAAATGTAGTTTTCTCCATATCTTGGTGCCATCTTGATCTGATTATATCAGGAGAATCCGTCCATGAAAGAGAATAATGCATGTTGGGCGGTGTTATCTACAAGAACATCAATGTGAGGCGGAGGAAAGTCATCTTTTGGGCTAGCTCATTCGGATCTCGATAGTCAACACACATTCGAACCTTTCCATCTTTCTTGGGAGCAGGGAACAATGTTAGCAACCCATTGAGGTACTTCACAACTTCTAGGAAACCTGCATCCGTTGTTTCTTGACCTCCTCCTTGATCTTTAGAGACATTTACCGCTTTCATCCTTCGTAGCCACCTTTCTGGGAGGACACTCCGGCTTTAATGGCGGTTTGTGTTACGCTACCTTGGGGTCTAACCTGGCATGTCTTGGTATGACCATGCAAAAACATCTTTATAATCCATCAACAACTTGATCAACCTACTTCGCTCCTTTTCTTTCGGGGAAAGGCCAATCTTGACCTCCTTTTTATCATCTTCGGTCCCCAAATTGATTGGTTCACTTCGGTTCTTCATGGGGTCGAATTTCCCGGCTTCTTGCTCTACTAACCTTATATGATTCGGGAGGAACTTCCCCGTCATCATCAACAACCTCATCGGCATTATCAATAGAATAGTCGAAATTGTCTTTGAGTTATTAACTCTTGTCATTTTCAAGAGAGTCACTTTTAGATCTGCATTTTGGGTAGTCATCGGGAAAGATGAATGAATAACGGTTAAAGATGAGAAACTGTATTTATTGGTGAGGAGCGATGAATAAAGAAGCGAAAGCAAAAAAAAAAAGGGATAAGCACATAAAGATATTGAATGCATGCATTTATTGATAAGTCATCTTGGAATGGAAACAAGTAAGCCCATTACAACGAAAATCCTAAAGCCTTGGGCGGGAGCAAAGGATAAACATTACGAGAATTACTTTGAAAAAAACTCTATGGTCTGGGGAACTCGATGACCTCCCAATTGTTGAGCTCTGTATCCGGAGGGCATGGATACACCAAATTGACACCATGATCGGCGAGATAATCATCTTCAACAAGCTGCTGCTTGGTCCGGGAAGGCGAACCCTACACTTGGAAGCTCTGTCGAGATGTCACGAGATGGGAACCCTTTCCGGCCTCGTATTCACGATTTTCCGGGCGAGCCAGACCTCTTTCTTTTCTTCTCTTCCCATAACCTCCATCCTGTCGGCCTTGGTGGGTTTATATCCTAGCCCAAACCTGTCCTTGTTCTCGGTGAGTATGAGGATGTCGGTGACACCTTGGCTATTCTTCCCCAAACCGCTTCGAGTCGGTATCCTCCTTCAAGCATAACCACAGCCACCATAACAGGCGCTTTAGATGAGCGAGGTTTCAAGAGTGGAGTCTTGTCCCCGAGCATAAGTGGCATTGGCAATTTCAAGCGATTGGAAAGCGGTCTCAAGAGCTTCTTGGCAGCTTCAATGTAAGGGGTAGTTGATGGCTTACTCACTAACATATCCTCCTCTCCGGGGAAACAATTATCAATTTGCTATCGACAATGAACTTCACTTTACGGTGCGGTGTGGAAGGTACACTCCAGGCGAATGGATCCATGGTAGCCCCGAGACAAGCGTAAGTTGGCGTAATGTCCCATTACTTGAAAGAGTATTTCAAAGGTGCAAGGGCCAATCTGAATGGGCAATTCAACTTCTCCCATAACTTCCCTTCGGGTGCCATCAAAAGCTCTTACAATCATTGTGCTTGGCTTCATGTGAGTTCCATCGAAAGGCAACCGCCCGGCGTTGACTTTGGCATTACATTCAAAGAAGAGCCATTATCAATGAGAACCACAGCCATGACATGGTCTCGGCACTTCCGAGAAATGTGCAAGGCCTTGTTGTGCCCAATACCTTGGTGGTATTTCATCATCGGTGAAAGTGACATAATTATCAAACAACTATGTTACCTACAATGTTATCGAGCTTATCAAGCTGTGATGTCATGGGAGACATACGCTTGATTCAACACCTTCATCGGTACTCTTACGTGTGGCTCGAGTTCATCAATAGAGACAAAGAGATATCCGAAGTAGATCAGATTTAAGCGATCCACGACCACTATATTCACTTTGTGATGAACTTCAGGAATTCACCTACCTCCTCATCGGATACACCCTTTTTATTCTCACCCCCATCTCTTCCTTGTCATCTAGGATTTCTTCCACCTTCTCTTTCCCTTTGTGATCCTTTCCTTCCTTTTCTATTTCCCCCTTTCGTAAAACCTCCGGAGTGTAAATGCGACCACTCCTAGTCATTCCACCAATTCTCGAAATGTTGGTGACCACGGTGAGTCTGTTGGAAGGATTGGGTTGGACACATCTCATACTTCCATGGTACTGCTTTGGTGTCCTTGTAAGGAAAGGACTTGGAACTCGGATAACGATTGGTGTTGGCCCATTTGGAACAGAGGCAAGGTTTCTTCTCGATTATAGTATATCACCACCGGTCTCGGAGTGACTTGCTCGGGAATTGGTTGAGGATTAACCACAACGATAAGGGGTTATCTTAAGCTGGGGTTGGGGAAATTGTAGATTCAGCAACCATATTGATGGCATACTCATTTGATTCACAACCAATTAAGATAAGCTTCATATCCATTAGCCGCTTGCCTGACTTACGAAACTCGAGCAGGTCTTCAATCGAATGCCCCATGCTCCCATCAAAGTCACACCTTATATCTCCATCGAGGCCTTTTCTTAGTGGCGGGATTTGGATCAATCCACATTTGCACATCTCTCTGAAAACATCTCTCATAGGAGTCCTAACATCGCCACTTTACTCTTGAGAGTATGTTCCAAAAAGCTCCCAATGGCATTGACTCCGAACCCCCATGATTTGGCATAGGACCTTGTCCCCGTTGGGACATCCTTTTGAAAGCTCAACCACTTAGCATCAATAAGGTCTTGTACCTTAAATTTGAAAGCCTCTGCGATTCTCGGTGGAATGACCCTCTTTGCCCTGCATGGTACTCACATTTAGCATTTGGATCAAACCACTTCGGATAGGGAGGCCCCAATGGTTTCATCGGGATTGGAGTCAACACGATTTGCTTATAAGGTGATGCGGTAGCTCGGTGTGGGTCATGGGTATCGGGGTCGAAATGTCTGGGCTTTCTTTCAAGGTTGTATGGTGGTCTTGTTTGGCTGGTGCTTGGGTTTTGGATTTAGAGGTTGGACGATTTGAGGTGGCATGGTGGGGTGTGTTTGAGGCTGAGGAAGGGTATGATGGCGGTGGGAGCCATTTGTTGAGGGTTTGGAGATTGCGAGGTTGCGGCGATGTATGGCTGGTTGGCTTGGTGATATGGAGGTGGTTGGTAATATGGGGCGTATTGGGCATGGAAGGAGGGTGTTTGGTTTGGTCTCCATTGGTTCGGTTTCTTCTGTTCATAGGATTCTTGCATGTGCCTCTCCCTCCTTATTTTTCTCGAGCGGGGTTTTTCTTTGGGCGTTCCCCTCTTAAGTCTCGGCAATCTTGCCATTCCTCATTCCGCTTTCAATTCTCTGTGATGATGACCATGTCGAGAAAAATTTGATGACACACTCCCAATCATCCTATCATAGAAGAGGCGTGGAGTGTATCAATGAACATTGCTACGATTTCTTTCTCGGCTAAGGAGGCTCCACTGAGCGGCCAGTTCCCTCCATCGTTGTGCATATTCTTTGAAAGTCTCCACGTCCCTTTTTGACATATTTTGAAGTTGCATCTGTCGGGAGCCATGTCAATATTGTACTTGTCTTTGCTTGAGAATGCATCAGCTAGATCTTTGAAGGATCGGATGTGTGCCCGCTCGAGATGCGTATACCAATTTGAAGCGCTTGCGGTCAAAGCTGTCTTGGAAGAAGTGAATCAAGAGTTTATCATCTTGGGCATGTGACGCCATCTTCCTAACATACATGGTCAAATGGTTCTTGGGACAAGTGATTCCCGATATTTGTCAAAATCGGGCACCTTAAATTTCGGGAATTACAACATTTGGCACAGACAAAGCTGCGGCGTCCAGAGACCATAACTATTTACCCCTTCAATGGCCCGCAATCTTTCCTCTAGTACTTCCAGCTTTTCTTTAGGTTGGGAATCCTCTCGGCCGATTCAGGAGCTTCTCCGTACATATTATTGGGAAATGAATATGGCATGGAGGAGGAACCAAAGTTTGGCATTATTTGAGCCCCACGGGGTCCATAATGTAGGGTGTGTTGTGGGGGCCTTGGATTGTCAGAAGGTGTCACTATCGGGGTGTTACCATCTGTAGGGTCGACATTTTGTGTTTGCAATATTTCGGCTTGACATTGGTGGGAATTTGTGTCAGAGTGATGCCATCTTGTGGGTGGAAGGCTCTTGGTGGTACAAATCCACAGAGCAAACACCATATGGGGGATTGTTCGGGTCAAATGAAAAATGAGTTTGGTTGAGAGGCATCATGGCCCTGGTGGGTTGAAGCCTTGAGCAGGGAATCCGAGTAAAGCCGGGCGGGATGAGAGGTGTGGCCGGATGTCCTTCTTTCGAGGTGGAGGGTTTTCCTCTGTGTTCTTTCTTTTCTGCATTGCTGCAGGATCTCCATCATCTTAGCCATCGATCCTTGATTTGGGTGACCTCATCCCGATCTCTTGGACTTCTTCTAGTTCATCTGCCATGGCTCTTGTCTGTGGGTCAAGTACGATAAGGGTGTCTTCGAGCAATTGTTGGAGAAAAAGCCACACTTGTTTTAAAACCACAAGAGAAATGAGAACAAAATGTTTGAAAAACGAAAAGCTTTTAAGAAAATCACCTTTGGAGTTTGTTATTATATAATTTTTTGAGTTAACACCTTATAACAGACAGAGATGGCCCCTCCATCCCATACGAGAGCATTTTGCTCATAAGATGGAATGGAGTTGACAACAAATCTAGGGGAGAAACAACTCTCCACAATAGATGTTGTCTCAAACACACTAGCAATTTACGGAATTGAGACACCTCGTCCCACCCTTTGCGCGAAGGAAGAGTCCTATAAGGCAAAGATGTAGTTGATAACATACTAAAGGAAGACCATGCTCCACGATGGGTGTCGTCACAAATCAAGTGCAAGAGTTGGAGTGCGAAGGAATCATAGAAGCAAGAACTGATTTCATTAAAAACTTCTCAAAGCCAATACATAGAATTCTAGAGGCAAGGACATATTTCATTAAAATCTCATAGATTGGGATTACATCACAATTCTCAACATTTTCATCCTAAAGTCAATAGCTTAGGTCTCTTTCTTTTTAGCCTCGAGCAAATCCTCCACACATTTGCATGAAATCATCCAACTCAGTAGGAGGCGAAGCATAGGGTGCACGAATTTGTTCTTTTGCCTCTCAAAGCTTTGGACAAAATTCGGAATACAATGGCTTAGCTCCAAATTCATGCTCATATATCTTTTTTTCCATATGTCAATATCTATTCCTCGCTCTCGGGCCTCTTCTCTCCACCACTTCACGGCGTTCATTACTTGAACCCTTTGATCATGATAGTGTTTTATTTGAGGTCCACCCTAGATCGCATCTTGCTTCTTGATTTCGACTAGTAGGATATTCAACTCTTGGACCTTTTGTACCAACTCATCGATCATCCTGTCTTGTGCACAAATTTGTTTTTGTAAGTTGGCATTGACTCCCTTTGCTTAGATTGACTTCTACTTCCAATGACTTTCTCACATCTCCTTGCGAATGACTTCTTCTTCTTCTAACTGGCGCTTTTCTTTTCTTAGTTGATGCCTCTCTGTTGTCAAGGACAATACTTTGCTTTCAAGATTCTGGATCCTAGTCATGGCGCTCGGCGGGACCTTGTCGTATTCTTGGGGACTTTTGAGGTTGCGAGAGATGTACGCACACAAATCTTTTAAATGTTCATTTTCTTTTGTTAACCTCTCACAGCGTTTACGACCAACGACTATTTTCAGCTCGGCATCTTGCTTTTGTTGCTCCATTTCCTTCATTTGTGCCTCCGGGATTTTTAGTTGCTCTGCCATTTGAGTTCTCAGAAGGAGTAATCTTGACTTTCATGTTTTACTGCAGGAATGTTGACAAGACCTTTCCTTGATTTTCTCCATGCTTCATACTACGAGACAATGATTAGGTTTGGTCTGCCAAATTGTGATCTGACCGCCATCCTCACTTTTGTCCATGCATGTCTAACTTCTTTGGCCACCATTTTGGTATTCTCACCATCCTCGTATCGAAAACAGCATCCACAGAGTTGTTCTTCTCGTGGCACGGTTTAAGTCCAACAAAGTTGTCGTAAGGCTATGGCGGGTGTGTAGGATATGCAACCTCTTGGGCCCATCAAAGGAACATTTGGATAATCACCACAACTATAAATGATCTCTTGACCTGTTGACTTTCGTACCATGGGCATACCCACTTAAAAGTCTCTTTCTACCTTGTCAAACTCGCCCTTCCATTCCTCTTCATTAAAGTGTCTTGCGGGGATGTTATGGAAGCCTCTTAGTGGATCTGAATGGCGGTTGATATAGCCTTTGCGTACATATGAGTCATGACCCATACATAGAGCAAGCTGTGCACAACATCTCGAGTTTCCCCTTTGGATGCTTTGGCAAAATTCTAGAGTCAAAAGTGTTTCAGCCAATATTGCTGGCGCGGGGGTTTTCTTTCTTTCAACTGTGAAGAACACGTCCATTCTTGCTTGATCTATCATGTCTAGCGCCGATGGAAATAGAACCAACCCATATATTGCTAGTGCGAATACCCTTTCAAAGGTTTCCCGGTCTTGTCGACCCATTAGTTTCCTCAAATGATTTTCAAGGAACTTTCGGGTTAACCTCGCGAGTTTGAGTGTCCGGTCAAGTTTACTTCAATTTCGGGAAAGCCTAGTAACCCTGCTATGCTTGCGGTGGTCAAGTATTGCCCCGGTGAAAGTACACAACGGGATTTTTCTGCATTGGCAAACTTAACGAGCAAGCATATTCTTCAATGGTGGGTGTAATGTCCATGTTTGGCAACTCGAAACATCTCGAGGCGTGGGTTCCAATACTTAATTAGAGCACTCAAGCGGTAGCTTCAACCGGTGCGAAAATTGGGTCCAAGATCCCTCCATATTTCTTGTGAAGCTTTTTCGATGCCCTTGCGGCAAAGATTGACTCAACTCTTTCAGATTCTCTAATGAGTTCAAAATCACCTTGGAGCTCTTGGTGGTGGGAGCATTCCTAGTGTGTTTGATTTTTTCCATCTCTTGTTATCAAAGGTGTTATCTCTCACCAAATTATCTGTGCAAAGGAAATTTTATTTTATTAACACTTGGAAAGCAAAATTACTTATGCATGAGAGCGTACCAAGATGCGTGAATGAATGACATATTGATGATGCATGGTCTAAAATACTACATGTACGAGCATACAATATAATGAGAACGAGTGTAATGAGAATACATGAATGAGTGGCATGTTAAGGTGCATGTGGGATGCGTCGGAAAAAATCGTTATGATGCATGAGATATAAATGTGATTATTCATGTTGCAGAAAAAGATGGAATGCGCTCCCTTTTGTCCTACATAGGTCAAATCCTAAAGTCGGGATTTACGAAGTCAAGACCCTAGTTTGGTAGGTGCTAATGGCATTTTATGTGCATGACTTTCGGGATAGATCTAGACCCCTAAACATATGGTCCCCGGATTACCCTCATCTAAAAGATAAGGATCCGAATCCATGAACCTCACCACAGGGACCAATAAGTCACAATGTGGCCGTCCATGTACCGGTAGCAATCCGAGCGGGAGAATCAATGACTGTCAGGGACGCTAAAGCATCACAATAACATCACTGAAGCCCCTTCTAATCTTATGGCATTCCAAGACTCGGGTATAGAGCCCAAAAGTGTGTGCAACATATGATAGTGATGTGTGTGAGGGGAGCATACAAACCTTCACAAAACCTACTAAAACAAAACTACCCCAAACCTGCAAAAGGGAACAAACAAATACCAATACAAAAAAAATTCTCTACCCTAAGGTTGCAAGAATATACAAGAGCAGTTATGAAAGCATAAAAAGAAATAAAATAAAAAGGGTAAAACAAATATTTTCAAAGCTGTTAAAAAAATGCACAACCAACTATGATAGGCCTGACTCTCAAAGGTCCCCAGTGGAGTCGCCAGCTGTCGCGACCGTCGCGTCCGGGAGGCGCGGAAAAGGATAAAAAACAGAGGAGTCGCCACTAAAATTTTTATTGGGAAAATCTTAGAAAACCCATGTTTTAAAGGTGAACTGGTCTTTTTTTAAAAAAGAGAGATATGAGTCCGGGAGTCGGTTACGAGTAGGGAAGGTGTTAGCACCCCACATCGCCCGTTTAAAAAAACGGTACCTTAAGTTAATTGTGCAAAAAAACATTTTAACAGCCTTTTAAATATTTATTCTACCCCAAAAATTATTTACAAGAAAAAAATATATTTTTTTTAATTTTTAATTTAATTTTTTTTTTAATTTATTGTTAAAAAGGGGAAAAGTTTAAATTTTTTGATTAATTATTTTAGCATAAAAAGAGACACAAAAAAAAGTGAAATTTAGTTTTGGCCTGACAAGATGATTTATCTTGCTCCTACGTATTCCCGGGTGCGATGGGAAACTCAAAGCCACGTAGTTCTCTTGAAAAGATTTGATTGGTTGGTTGATTTTTAATTTTTGATAAAAGATTTGATTTTGTTTGGATTTTATTTTAGAATAAATTCACTTTTGCATAGAGTCCAAGATAAGCGAGTGCTACGATAAACTCTTACAATTAAATGCGACACTTGAGGATGAATAAGTCCATACATCAACGTCGTAGATTGTTGCGTGAATTCAAAAGATTTTTTTTTTTAGAATGAAAAATTGAAATCGGGTGAAATTGATTAAAAGTATAAATAAAAAAACATTTAATATTTTTTAAAAGGGGATTTACTCTTGCACAGGATTAAAGATAGCAAAGCTATACGATAAACCCTTACAATTCATACAACGCTTGAGGATGAAAAATCATACACCAACATTGTAGATCGTTGCGTGAATTCAAAAAAAATATTTATTTTATTTTATTTTATTTTATCACCTTTTTATTTTAAAATAAAATTCCTTTTTTTAATTAATTTTTTTACTAAGGTATTTTTCTAAAAGGGAAGAATTTGACCCAAGCTTGAAAAGGCCCAAATCAGTAAAAAAATGGGAATACTCTTGTTGTTTTTTTTTGTTGGAACCTTATGTATGGCCCAAACTTTATAAGAGAAAAAGAACAAAAAGAGGCCTAGTAATTAGTCCATAGCTTATATTCATTTCTAATGAGCCTCTCACTACATCCTTGGCCGATTACAAATACTTAAACAAAAAAAGAAAATAAAAATCAGGACCAACAGATAGAGTCCAAATATTTTTTGATTCAGATTATTCTTCATTATTTTGTTTAACCCAAATTCTAATGATATAAAAAAGACAAAATAAAAAACACCAAATTGGGCCACAGGCTGAATCAGAAACCAAACCATTAGAAACTAATAACCCAATAAGTGATAAATGATGATAGCTGAAGGCAAAAGTTAAAAGACTAAGAATGAGAGGTGAGGAAAGTATCAGAGGCTTAGCCTCTAGGGTTACCAACAGGGAGCTCAAGGAGGTGTTGTCGGAGGTGATTGGGACCGGTGGCGGGAAGGAGCGGCGGCGCGGGAGCTGGTGGAGCTGGGATCGGGCGCGGTGGCGCGAGTTCGTGGCGGCTGGCGTGCGCGTGGTGGAGGCGTCGGGTGAGGTGAGCGGCGGGGACGAGACGGAGCGGCGCGGCGGCCTTGCGTCTGGTGTGGATTCGTGGTCTCTGTCCGTCTCTTCCCTCTTCTTGTTGCGAGATGGGTTTATGGTGAAGGAGGAAGAAGGGTTGAAGTTAAGAGGAAGAAGGAGATGGGTTTATGGTGAAAGAAGAAAAAAAAAGTCGGAACATGAGAGAAGAGAGGAAGAAGAAAGAAAAGAGAAAGAGAAAAAAAAAGAAAAAAAAAGTCGGGAGGGGGGAGTCGGGCGTAGGAGGAAAAGATGTTTTTTTTTGTTGGTTGAGAGAGTATTTGGGTATTTTTGTGTTGATTTGTAATCTAGGAATGATGGTGGCTAGAGGTTGGAGAGGAGAGTATTGAGTTTTTCTTTCTTTGGTTTTTTTTTGTTTTCTCCCCCCTCTTCCTCCTGGTCATCATTCAATATATAGCATCGGGGGAAGAAGATGCCAAATTTTTCTGTTGATGGGTACAAGTAGTGGGAGAGCAAATCGGCCTTTGCTCCACCACCTTGCAGGGGCGACAATGGGTGAGGATGGCTTGTACTATTGTCCCCCTTTTTCAAAAAAAGAAGAAGACAAAGAAGAGGGGTACAAGCATGGGATCGATTTTTTTGAAATTTTTACTTTTTATTATTTTTATTTTTAAACAAATCGGAATAGTAACAATTTTTGTTGGGTTTGGGATAATGGGCCCAAAAGATAAAAACGAAAATGGGCTCCATTTGATGATGTAATGGGCCCAAAAACAATATTTTTTTGTTTTATTTTTATTATTTTTTGTTATTATTTTCAGTACATTAATTAAAAATTTGGGCAAAATTAGGTGTTCACACATATCCATTTAGTGAAAATAAAATAAAATAATACCATATCCATAATGTCATTACCATTCTTCACATATGACTATTAAGCTAGCAAATAGTGACATAAAAACCATTCTGAATGAGTTGTAAAGGAAGATTGTTCACTGCAGGCTCAGATCTCTATAAAAACCTATCTCTTTTTTAGCTCATAATGAAATTCCACTCCCCATGTCCAACTACTCAGAAAAAAACACAATTTTTTTGTATCTTTTCTTTTGTAACTACTTGCATTAGAATAAAACTATTGAATAAAAATAGATAATATGAGAAGAATTAATTAGACAGATATTTCATCCAGCACGTTATGACACCAAGTTTTCACAAGAGCTCTCTGCTCTTAAGACAGTCCCTATGTAATCATCATTGTTTAAGGCACATGATAGCAGCACATGGTGCCACTAACATTTGGCCATGACTTCTTTCATGTTCCCTACATTCAAACATTAACCTTTCTATGTTTAACATCTCGTTTGATTTAGATTTGTATAAAATTGATTTTTAAATAATTTGTGTTAAAAAATTAATTTTAAAAAAATCGAGGTTAAAAAAATATTTGTATTTAGTTATAATATTTTAAAAATAAATTTTGAAGAATTGATTTTATTTAGATGATAAAGTAAAATTAATTTTGAGATGTAAATATATAAAATTTTGTGAGACACATACTTAAAATTAATTATACTCAACAGACATAAAAGTGGGAGAGGAGATTCTTTCTTTTCTAATTCTTTCAATCCAAACAATATTTTTATTTCCTCATTTTCTATTCATGTTTTTTCTCTCTAACTTCTTTCCTCCCTGTTCTTTCTCGATCCAAACAAAACATGTGTGTTTAAAAAACAAAATAAAATAAAATAACAATATTCTGTCAGAAAAGCAGTTCTAGAACAGAACACTAATTTGCCAATGGCGCCATATAATCAATGCTTTTTGCAGAGATAGTAGTATTATTTTGTTGTTTATATATTATATGAGTGATGGAGATGTGCGAAGCATGTTTTCTAAATCTAGCTTATAAATAAATACACGTCTTTGTCTTTGTCTTTCTTTTCACTCTTAGAAAAATGGAAATGTACAGAGCATTCAAAATTTCAAATCGGTTAAGTACTAGCTGTAGCTGTGCAATAGCCATGCCAAGTATAAATACATCCAGCTATATTCCACCTTTCAAAAATTTCAACTAAGTAATAGATTTCGAGTTTTCCTAAATTTTTCTTCGAGTGGGTTGGGAAGCACTTCTAGTGTAGTTAGCTAAGAAGGGATTAAAAATTTTAATTGAGCAAGACATTAATAGAGATCTTTTAGTGGTTTTGGGATTCCCAACTACTAACATGTGGTATCAAAGTAGATGATTAGACTCTGACGATTAGTAAAGAAAAGAGACGGTTGTTGATGGATTTATGTATGAGATCTTTATATTGAAAGTCTTCATACCAATATGAAAGTTAGGTGATGTATCCCATTTTAATACTTAATAAATTTTTACTTAATTACTGGTTTTCACTTTTTCTCTAATCAGAGTTGAAGATTTAGTGGTTTTATGATAGTCGACTACCGACATATGGTATCAAAGTAGATGATTCAATTGTGTCGAGCAGTGAAGAAAAGAGACGGTTGTTGATGGATCTATGTACTAGATCTTTATGTCGAAATTCTTCATATCCCATTGTTAATAATTTTTTTACTTAATTATTGGTTCCTGTTTTTCTCTAATCAGAGTTGAAGAGTTAAATGCTACTGAAATCAAAGGAATGTTGATGAGAACATTCATAAAATGTACTAATGTTAACCAATTATTTGATGAATTAAAAATCTATACAAAATTGAATGATTATGGATGATTAGAAACCTCGAGGCATCTTGATAACATAAAATCATTTACATTGTTTTTAGTAGCTTAAGGTGAATATTATGTAAACATAATCATTGAGTAAGGTGGAAAAATAAAGTGGCGCTCTTCAAGGAAAAGGGACGTCAAATCTTTTTCTTTTCCCCCTTTTTTTTAATTGTTTATTCATGCTAAGATAAAGTGGCATCAAATCACTTGCAAGAAAAGGAAGCAAAATTCTGGTCTCTTGGGTAAAATATCATAAGACTTTTGAACACTTACGGTTCTTTAGGAAGCTTCAAATTAGTGGGTAATGAAAAGGAGGGGGAGAAATGAATTATGAGATGGCTATGCCAATTTTATTGCCAATTTAAAAATTGTTAATGACTTGCATATGATGGAATCCTTAACACATAATATTGAGAAAAGGGACCATTATATATTTGCATTCAATATCTAATCTTGGCTAATCCAACTGTCTCTTCTCTCTTTTGGAAATTCTCAAGTCATATATTTTATTTTATTTTTTTCTCCTTAGACAGAAGGATTCTGACCTATTATTGCTATTAATTGCAATAATTTTATGTCACGTTTTATTAAGTTGATGTTACATTTTGGCTTCAAATCAGCATATGCTAATGCAAGTCAGCGAATAGATTCAAAAGTTTGTCTGGCAACAACTGGCTCCTTCTTCCAAAGTGACAATCAGGGGAATCACTGTAGAAACACAATAATGCATCTTTTACATGAGAGAAGAAATACACAGGCTTTTTGTGTATCAGAAGCCACGCCTCAAACCACGTACCATTCATTATTAGGCTTCAGAGGTTGAGACTCCTAATTGATTCCAATTAGCCCTACTTAAAAATGTGCAGACTTGAAAGCACTACAATTAGGTGTGTTATGTTCTGCAGTGAAGAATATCAAAACCGATTTTTATCCGTGTAAAACATGATTTTAGTAAAATTAGGTGTGTTTGAGTACTATCTGACAAAAATAATTTTACCTTAAAACCCAAAAATAATATAGCTTTTACATTATGTTAAAAAAATTATATTAAATTTTATATCAAACATTTTTTAAAAATAAAACATTCCAACATAAATTACTTTATTTTAAATTTAATTATAACCAAATCAATTTTATTCAAAACACTTCAAATACATTTCAACCAAAACTGGGAGTACAGAACACATGTGCAAAGCAAGAGAAAAGAAACTTTAGGGCTCATTTGTTATAGATTAAAAAATAAGTGATTCTGACATTCAATAATTTAGAAATTATTTTTTAAAAAAAAAGCTATTTTATGTTTGCTTACAATTATAAAAATCAATTTTTTTTAAGATAGTGATAAAAAATGATTTTTCCCAAAAACTAATGAAAATAGCTTATCATTTTAACCTTAAAAATGATTTTTACCAAACTCATTAAAAATGATTTTTTTACTTAAAAAAAGTGATTTTATTATCAAATAATCTATAACAAACACCCTCTAAAGCACATTTTCTTTCCACTTGTGTTTTTTGTATTCCTGAATTTGGATACCACACCGTAGATTGATGTGAGTGTGGGTGAAATAAAGATGTATTGTGTTTTTGAGATCACTAATGATATTTAAACACCCATTTGGAACACCTTTTCTGACACCCTGAGCATAATGACAATTGTGTAAATAGACACGATGACAATTGTGTAAATATAAATGTCTTATTAACACAAACATTTTTGGATGTTCATCTTAAGTGTCCATTTTGGGTATTTATATAACACATCTCTTTTAAGATAGAGCAGAGGTATAGTATGTAATTGTAAGTATTAGTATCCCTTAAGTATCCACAAAAGTTGTAGATATTGCATAGCTATTTTCTTTCTAATCCCTTTCATTTCTTGTTTTGAGTGCAGATTAGAACCCCCACTCTTACAGTCTTACTTTTTGTTGTATGTGTCCAGACCTCAGAGAAAAACAAAAGGACTGACAACCCTTTATCCATGTTCGGTGTTCACTTCAAAATGAACTTTACCAGTGTCGACTACTATATTCTGACCACGTTCATATAACCTCAAGGTAATGTTCCATGACACGGACGAGTGATTCTCGAAGCTCTTCTTTTTACCACTTCTTTGCACAAATGTTACTTTATCATCGAATAGCATGGCCAAAACAATGCAAGTACCACCATGCCCCAGTTTAAAAACTGGTGCACCAGTTAACATGAACCGTTGGATCAAATGAAAAATTGTATATACCAATTGAGATAAATACCCGCAACCTGTTGAGCCGGTTGCTATTGAAAACCATATCTTTCTATCCAAAATCAGTACTTTAAATACGAAATTTAAACATCATTTGAGGAAGAAGGTTGAAGGCTGAGCCAAAATCCAAAGACTAAACACATTTTCTACTGTCAAAATTTTCTACATTCAGTAGATCGTTGGACGAAAAACGGATGACTCATAACATATTTATAAGCTTTTATAAATTTGATTTAAAAAGTAATCATCCGATGTTTCATCCAAAGGTTCCAACTTATTGAATACAGTCAATGCAATAAATTTTGGCAATCCGGACCCAGATCCTATTGAAGTAGTCTCTAGAGAATAAAAACTCTTCACTTCTGGTCTTTAAAAAATAAATCCACTGGTCAATCAATTTTGATTCTCAAGCCTTCTCACATAAACATTTGTCCACCAATTGAGAACCAAACTGAATGATGTTTCAAAACCAAGTGAAAAGTTTTTTATCTTTCAAAAACTAATCAATCCATTTGGCACCTAATTTTGAAGGAACCAAAATTAAAGACTTGGTCAAATCCAAAAGAGTCCTTCAGTACTGACATTCTGTACATATATGATGATAATAATAATAAAACATGACTAACAAAACATTATAAAAAAGGAAAAGGTGACAAAATTTTCCGGCAGTCTGAACATTTTTTTCTTCCTTTTTGTACAATAATAAAGTGAACTAACCAGAGATTCCCTCTGCCGGTAACATCTCCAACAGCCCCTTCACCACAATTTTCTATTTTTGATGAAATTTGAATTAGCAGCTCAAAGCTTCATACTTCATCGGAATTGGTCTATTGAACCCCACCTGTGAAAGCAAGTTCCCAACCACAGCAAGATCACGGCAAAAAACACCTTGGAAAACTGCAGGATTCACAGTAGTAGAAGTTATTGTAGCTTTATTTTCCACTGAAACATTGCTGCAGTTTCTATTAGTCCCCAATTTATCTTCCTTATCCAACTCATTTTGTTGGTTTGTTTTCTGAACTTGAATTGCTTGTAAAGCCTTCTTCCTTTGCTTCTCAGCAGCTTCCTCATCCATGATACTATTCATCACACTTGTGTAACCCTTCTGAACCAATCTATACAGCAACAAAGCTGACATCTTTGCTCTCTCCTTAACCGTTTCAAGATCGCGTTCATCCATGGCTCGCATCGATCGATAAAGTTTGTAGCTTTATCAGGCTTGTGCCTTAAAGAAAGCAATAAATGAGCCCTCTCCAACTCTGATCTTGAACACCCTCTTCTTACTCCAATCAAAGCATAGTAATCATAATTTCCACTCTCCCCAGAAGCCAATCTACACTTCAGTTCTTGAATCTTGGTGGTTAAGGCACTGAGTTTCCCAGGAATTTCCCTGTATCGCACATTGTGGCGCTTCCACGCAGGACCGGGAAGCTTGCGATCGCGCAAAATTGCATTGTACAAGAGCTTCAAGTGTTCAAGATCATGTAGAGAATCCGGTAAGCATCGAATGGTTTCGAAGAGGGAAGCTCTGGTATCAAGGGCTTGAATGCAAGTTGGGTTGAGGGCCAAGGTGCGGTTACAGTCAGCTATGGACTCTGCAATTCGACCTGAAGAGCGATAGGCAGATGCTCTGTGCATGTAGCATTCGGCGAGGAAGCCCTGAGGGGCACTACGGCGGCCATCGAGGATTTTGGAGAAGTGGCGGATGGCCTCGGAGTAGAGGCCAGCATCGAGGGCTGCAAGGGCAGAAGTGCGTCGACGGAGGAGGAACTTGATGTGGGAGAGAAGTTGGGTGATGTTTTCGGATTCTGTGAGTTGCGTGGGGGGTGGGGTAGCGGGTGGTGGCAGCGGGTTTGTGGTGTCTCCGGCAAAAGGGATGGTAGATAGAGAGAAGCTATCTTCGGACCAGCACACACTCTCGCGGCGGAATGCGGCCGATGCAAGGCGTTTCCCTGTTTGGAGAAGGACCATTGCATCCTCCATTAGGCCTAGATGGCAGCATGCTTGACCCAAAACCAAGTATCTGTAAATTTTGCCATTGACACAGTCAGAAACTCAGTCAAACAAAACACAATAATAATAATAAATATATTGGCTTATGACATGAAGGTTGTATTTTATAGGTATTGCTAACTAGTGCAAGCACCTTTCAATAAAAAGAAAGTCTAGAATCAATACACCAATTTTCATTTTGCAAACCAGTGCCCTTATACTTGTCCGGATTTTATTGATCCTAATTATTAGAGGAATAAACTTATCAGTGAAGTGTAAAATCAAAAAATGAAATAGTGTGTCACAAAAAAGAGGAGGGAGAGCAACGTATACCAAACATAGGGAATTTAAGCAAACATGTTACACCAACTTAGTATTGAAGCCAGGAAGAGGCTACATATGTGAATGATAGAAAAGAAAATGCTAAGAAACAATAATGTAATTTTTTTTTTACAAAGAAACAATAATATATGTACATAGTAAAAAATAAATCAGAATAGTAAAAACTATTTCTGTGCATTCAATTCGAACGGATTTGTTCCTTTGTTAAGATTATTAAAAGCTGGAAACTTTTTTCTGTAAGGTTGGCAGATGCATTTACTCAAACCCATAGTAACAAGTATAGAGTACTTACTTCGATCTGATCTCATCTCAAACATAAATAAATAGCAGTCCATAAAAGCTGAACCCCAAAAGGAAAAAAATATCCATTTTTACAAACCATCCAAAATCTCAGCCCCAAAAACAAAATACCAATGAAACAGAATAATAATAAGAATTTAATTAGTATGCACAATTGTGATGACTTCATAGGGTAAAAAACTTTATAATGTATCAAAATTAAACTCTAATGATAATAATAATGATGTGAGTTACCTCCATTGCCCTTCTTTGTTGCAACTTTTACATAACCCTGCCATGACCTTTTTCTTCAGGTCAGATACAGAGAAGCACTTGAAACTCTGATCTTTCCCCAATGACTCATCAGAAGAAGATGAAGAAGAAGAGAGAAGCTTCACTCCCTCCCTCGAAATGGAGCTATCAGAAGAAACATAGCTTGAATCATCATTTGCCATTCTCAAACTTGGAATACAGTCTTGAAGCATATCAGCCACTTCTTTGAACCTTCTCAAATAAAGCAAAGACCTCGCTCTAAGCTCAAGTGCTTGATCCAAACGTGGAGAAATAGCAAGAGCCGCGTCTAAAAGGTTCAGAGCTGAAGCAATCTCAGTTTGTTCTTGTGTTGCAATGAGACTCCGAGCATCTTTTATGTATTTCTCAACAATCTGAAAAATTATATCAAAGATCAAAACTTTTTTGGATTTAAAACATACCCATTTCAATAAAATAGTGTCTTTTGATTCAATGAGAGCAAAATGAGTAGTTTTAAAACATACCCATTTCAGAAAAATAGTGCTTTTTGAATTTTGATTCAATCAGAGCAAAAGTGTGTAGTTTTAAAACATACCCATTTCAGAAAAATGTTATTTTTTTGTGTGTTGTGTGTGATAGCTTACCTTTCTGTTTGTGAGCCACCAGTGTTTTTTTTCTGAAGGAGTTAGAGAGGGAGTAGTGATAGCCATTTTTGGTGTTTGATTGTTGTGACCAAGGATTCAATATTGAACCATCAAATTATCAAAACCCCCTCTCTTTTTTCTCCTCTAGCTCTCACTGCTTCTTCCTAATTAAAACAGCCACATAATTTCTGTGCTCTTAATAATAAAGTGAGAGAAATATATAGGGGGAGGGATGGGAAAGAGAGAAAAGGGTTTGAGTTGGAGGTGGAGTTTGAGGGAGAAAAAATAGAATGAGAAAGTATTTTAAATGATTAAATGATTAATAATGTGTGGATTTGATGTTAAATGTAAATAGATATAGAATAGAATAGAATAGAATACATGTATAAATGAATGAATAAATAAATAAGGGTTAAATATGTTTTTAGATACTATTTTTTTATAAAAATTCAATTTTAATCTTCCATTTTAAAAACATATATTTTTAGTCCATTTTTTAAAATGTGTTAGAAATATTCTTTATATCATACTTTCATTTGAAAAACAGATATTAAAACTGAATTTTTCTAAAAACATAATAGATTAAAAATATATGGTTGTCACAAGTGGGGGATTAAAAATATGTAATGCAATGATAATTTATAACACAATTTAAAAAGATTAAAAAAATACGTTTTTCAAAAAAGATATTAAAACCGATTTTTTTTTTTTTAAATGAGAGTAAAAAATATTTAACCCAATAAATAAAAGAGGGGAAGTTCATTTGAGAGACATAAAAAGAAAGGAAAAAAAAAAGGATTTGGAATAAAATATGACAGCTTTGACGTTGATAAAAAGCTTTCATCCTTCAAATTCATAGCTGGCAATCCTCTTATAGATTCTCTCTTACACAGAACCTTTTACCCTAATAAGCTAATATTTATGATTTTGTTTTCCTTGATAAGAAAAGGAATTTATAGACTTAATAATTAATGTGTGACCTGGCTAAGCCGGTGAACATATGATTCTGACTGGATATAGCCGGTGACCTATCACGGGTCCTCGGTTTCAACCACCGGGAAAAGATAACTCCAGTAGATTGCCCCAAAAGTAAGCAAAGCTTGGAAGAAGAAGATTATTTATTTCTCATCACCGCCGAAATTACGTATTTACCCTTCAACGTTGACCCAAGATTTGTAGCTGTGTTTGTTTGTAACCAGAGAAAAATTATTTTTTTGATCAGACCAGAGAAAAAATTTTGGTTGCAGGTTTGATGAGAATTTTATTATATTTTTGTTACTTCAAAATTAAATTTGATTGATCAAAGGATAAATATATTTGATTCAAGCATTAATCGTTTTTTTTTATGCTTCAAGCATTAATCATTTTTATTACATGAGATTTAGTTTATGAAATATTTTATATTTATTTAAATTAAATTTTCCAGAATTTCATTTTTTAAAAAAATTATCCTTATACATAAAAATAGAATTTTTCACTTTTATTCACAAATTTTATTTTCGAGATCTTTATGTTCAATTTTTTTTTATCTTTTATACTAAACATAAAAAACTTTTCTTCTTACATTACTTTCTCGAAAATAATAAAATATATTTGATAGCAAACATTACCTTATTTTATTTGATTTTTTATTGTTATTCTTTTTTAAGGTACAAACACCATTCGATTATATGTCGCTTTTCCATAACACCATCATTGAATCAATTAGTTGCTCAATATTTGAGCTTAGAGGGTAATTGATAGAGCAAACCCTGTTAATTTCACCCTTAGTAAAACAAACCGTGATCATAGGGAACTTTTGCCTTCAGGCATTTCTCGTGTCACAAAACCTAGTAAATACATTAATAATGGCCAATCAACAATTCACTTTGACATATAATAACTCACCTTTATTCTTCTTTGATATCGAATGATTATTCTGATTTATAACTTTTCAAATTGCAATAATCACTGAGAACGTGAAAGCCTCATCCATATTTTGGCCAAACTATATCATAGTTCGATAAATAGATAAATAGATATTATGAATACACGAGATGAAATTATGAGCTATTGAACCATTATTCACGGTGTCAATCTAGCTTTTACATTTCTTTACATTTATGTATGTATTTTTCCATCCCAACTTCATAATAAGTTAGGCAAATATTTTGTTTTCTTTTCAACAAAATACATCTATTTTGTTTGTTTGATTGGTTGAAGGAGAACCATACACTTCGGGTAGCTGATAATAATGAGCATTGTGCCAACTTAAGGCTTTGATATTTTAATACTGATGTTTGAATATAAAATGGTGTTCAACACCGTATAAAAGTATTCTTCTTCATTTATTTATTGTTTTCTTTTCTCTCATCATCTATTTCATCACTCTCAAGATACTCATAAGCTTTATGATATATAAACAAGGTGTCCAAATTATGTGTCCAAATATCTTTATTCTTAATATCCTGAAGTGGCATGAAGAATAAGTGAGGGCAAAATGGTCACACTATGGGAGAGAGTGAGGATGAATTAGTAAAAATGAAGAAGCATATTTATGGGGAGTGAGGAAGCGACTCTTGTATTGTAAGCCACAGGAATCATGCTTTTTCTTTTGTGGAGGTTTCCTTTGCTTTTTATTTCACCCACATTGATTAATGAATGCACATGAATTTGGATTAGATAGCCAGATGGGGTTGTCTTAAATGCTCTCTAATCTAACTTCCCTTTCCATTGCGCCCACAATTCCATTATAAATGGTACAGTGCCTACAATCTCGTGCATTGCAATTGATATTCCCATCTCCCCAGAGCCACTATCAATGTTTTTGTTTTTTTCCAAATAATAAAAAGCACTTATTCTTAAAAGTGCTTTTTGAAAAAAATAAGACTGTTTGAATGGATTTTTAAGAAAAAAACATTAAAAAAAATTCTCAGTAGTTTCAATATCTAATTTCTAAAAAAATGAGCTTGATAAAAGGGAAATTGAGGACCAATCATGTTTTATTGGACATTAATTTTCTAGTAACAAATCTCATAAAAGCTCTTTATTTTAAAGATAATTCATATGCATATAATTTTTACTTGGGTCATGTTAACGAGTGTCGTTATAATATTATTTAAGGAATCAAGGAAAACAAGTTTTCGTTGGAAAACCAATCAGTTCACCTTTTCATATATTAACTATATCAATTCCTTATATAAACTTTCTTTTCTTGATTATTTAACGAGTGTCCAGTGTCCTAAGGACACTCATTAACATTTTCCTTTTCACTTTTAATAATAATTTTTGATTTTACTACTATCCCGTTGTATGCACTTGTTAATATTTTCCTTTTCACTTTTAAAACGAATCCAAACGGCCTCTCGTGACCTAGCGTGTGTTTGGATTTTACTTGCAAACTTATGTTTGCCCAATGCAACAAATTCTTCCTTTCATGTTGGATTTATTTTTTATTACACAACTATCATTACAAACTTAAGTTTGCAGGGTGAAATACAAAACCAAACATAGCCCTAGTCCCCCACCCCTTGCCATGTCACCTTATTGAAAGCCAGCCTGTCTCTACGTGGCATTTATCAATTTTAAGGCCCACAACCAAAGGCCCCTTCTCCTTCCCCACATATAGCCAAGTTTTTATCTAGATAAACCTGAGATTTTGGAGGCAGCCTTAACTTGTTTCTTTCTCTGTTTCTTTCATTCTTCTTGTACTTTTTCTTTCTTTCTTTTCAATTTTGTATTTCTTCTTCTGTACTATTATTGTGTCATATTTTAGGATAGTTTTTTTTTATTCGGATGGAATTCATGGTATCCCCATGACCGATAATCGTATGATTAATTCCCAACGATGTAGAGTTAATAAACAATTTCTATACCTATAAATACAGTTCTATTCCTATTATCAGGATTCAAACCCTAAACATATGATTAAAAGGTCCAAACTACTGGTCACTTGGTTATTTTAGGATAGATTTAATTGTAATGGATAGTTAATCTAAAAATATTTCATATTATGCTACGTAATTAAAAATATTTGACTTTTGTAATAAATATTTTAAAACTACATACAAAATGATGTATGATTAAATTAATTAACAAGGTGAACAACTTTATATTAATAATAACGTGATTAATAATTTGAGGATGTGTAACCTTTTTTTTTTTTTTTATCAAAGGCAATCTAAGGCAACCTAGTTGAGGACGACGGTGTAACCTAGGAACAATTCAATTCTTAAAAAAATGTTTTTGTTTTCAGTTTTCCCCCAATAATACATAATTATTCTTCAAATAATTGCATGAGCTCCTTAATAGTCTAGAAAGCCTATATTCATGTTCAGGAATATGACCCTGATTATCAGCAAAGCGAAACACGATCAACTAATCTTGTAAATAATGACTCTAGGCCAAAAATTTAAAAATAAAGCGGACAACTATTTTCCCATATAAAATTGGTATTTCATTCTTGATTTTTTGTGCAATGTATTAATTTATTGCTCATGCTTAGTAACTGACTGACTTTATCCTGATAAATTTTACGAGATTGAGTAACCAAACTCCGAATATGTTTTGGAAAATATTAGATAGTTAAATTTTTAGTTATTTATTTATTTTATTACAAAATGAGTTTAATGCTTTAGTTTTTTTATGCATTGGATTTTTTTAGTTATTTGTATACCTGGATGGTTAATTAGTTGTGATACTTTGTTACATTCATTAACCATCCACTGAATGTGATTAATCACACATTTGAACTGCATTAACCATGATTTTTTGTATATTTGAACACCTGAACAGTCATGGTTAGTGCAGTTCAAATATGGGGTTAATCACGTTCAATGGATGGTTAATGAGTTGTGACACCTAGTTACATCCATTAACTATTCACTGAATATAATTAACCACATATTTAAACTGTATTAATCAGATATCACAAATTGTCGAAGTGTCCAAAATTTAGATATACAAATAACATTATTGAGATTTTTTTTATGCATTGGATTTATTGAGTACAGCGCGTAAATGATTGACCGATTGGTGGAACTAATATATTTTTTTTTGTAAGGTTAAAGTAATCTTTTGGTCCCTATACGTGTCACTGATTTTTAATTTGGTCCCTATACATAAAAAGTTATCAATTTGGTCCATATACGTGACACTGGTTTTCAATTTGGTCCTCACCGTTAATTGGTCCCTATATAAGAGGACCAAATTGCAAATTATTATCACATATAGGGACCAAATTGAAAATAATTGTCACATGTAAGGACCGATTTCAAATTCTTTTTGTTGAATTGGTCCCTACATGTGACAATAATTTACAATTTGGTCCTCTTATATAGGGACCGATTAGCGGTGAGGACCAAATTGAAAATCAGTGTCACGTATAGGGACCAAATTGATAACTTTTTACGTATATGGACCAAATTGAAAATCAGTGTCACGTATAGGGACCAAAAGATTTCTTTAACCTTTTTGTAAAAAACAAATCCGATAGTGAAGACATGGTTCAGGTTCAACAAGTAGTATTTATAAGGAGGGTTGGGTTAAGGTGTACCACCCATATTTTGTATCATCCATTACACTATATATGTGGCAAATTTTGGATCAATCAAATTGTCATATGGGTTTGGTCAAAATTTCAAACTTTCTAGTTGTATTTCTACTGTAGTCAAATATATGAATACAATATATTGTAGTATACTATATGTACTCTTTGTATTCACAAATTTAACCCATATTAAAATAATATTTTTTGATTAAAAAAACTGATTATATTGCAAACTAATATTTTAATATGAATTAAAATAATGTTCGTTGTCAATAATATTTTGCAATATAATCAGTTTTTTTAATCAAAAAACATTATTTTAATATGAGTTAAATTTGCAAATACAAAAAGCACATATATTATACTACAATATACCGTATTCATATAGTTTGACTACAGTATAATACAACTAGAAAGTTTGAAATTTTGACCAACCTATATGACAATTTGATTGGCCCAAAATTTGTCATATGGGTGGTGTAGTGGGTGATGTACCATATCCCAACCCTTATAAATAATAGTTTAGAGTATAACCATGGTTGATAGTAGTTAGTACAAATTGCGCCACCTAAATAAGCTAAAATTCAAATTCTATCCTGCTCCATTATCAATGATTCATTATTAAGTATTGATTAGTCCAAAATTTGTCACATATATGAGTGGTGTAGTGGATGGTGTAAAATATGAGTGGTATACTTTAGCCCAACCCTGTTTATAAATAAAAGATATGTATCAAAACATGACTCCAAACCAATCAAATCTAGCATAGTTAGTAGATAGTTGAGTTCCTTAACCATATTGTATGGTATTCAATTCATGTTATGTATATGGAAAAGACTCTCTTGTATAAGGTTTACCCACCACTACAACATAATAGACTTTTAATAACGCACCTTTCATAGCATTTCCGTGTGGAAATGCTATTAAAAGTGATGGGGGACTTTTAATAGCGTTTCCCTTAGGGAAACGCTATCTTAGGTATCACCTAAGATAGCGTTTCCGTATGGAACCGCTATTAAAAGTGTCACTTAGGAAAAGATAGCGGTTCCACATGGAAACGCTATCTTAGGTCTTCACAGTAAAATTAGACGCGCGCTCGGCCTTCCCTCTGTTTCGTCCTCATTTTCATTCTCTTGTTTCCTTCCCTCTCGCATGCCATCTCTTTTTCTTCCCTCACCTTCGCCATTGCTCGCCGCCGCTTGCTACTCCGAAAGAGAAAGAACCCACTCGAACCCAAACCCCTGTGCCGCTGCTCCTCGGCCACCGCGAGTTCTCTTCATACCCGCCGCTGCTCCTTTTGCCACCATGGAGTTCTCTCCATACCCCGTCACTTCACACTTTGACACTGTGCACAAACTCGGATAGATAGATGACAGACAAAGTGAAAGTGAGTATGAATGGTCGAGAAATTAGTTATTTTGATTTTATATTTGTTATGAGATTATTTTTATATGATTTAACTTCATAAATTCATTTTGGAAAGTTTGAGTATGAATGGTCAGAATGGGTTTTGTGCATTTTGTGTCAAAAGTATCCTGATATTATACTTGAGTATGAATGCTTTGGCTGTGTGCGTTTCCGAAAGAGTTTGAAAATTTTGTTTTCCATGTATCTTTGGACAACTTGGATATCCTTTTTTTTTCCCCTTCATAGCTCAATGTTCTGTATGACCTTTTAATGAGGAAACAAGTAGATAGATGTTACCCACTAAATATCAGTTTCAACATTGTCTTACTTTTAGAACTGAAATATGTTTAAATGGTCCTTGATTGTGCTAACATTAATTCATCACATTTCTTATTAGTGTTAAATCTCAAATGCAAGACAAATTTGTTTGCCAATCTGTCCCTTTTTAAATATGATTAAGTCTCATACTAAGAGCTTCACACTCTGGCTCAGGGTCTGTGACACAGTCACAGGGGCGCATTCCCGGTTGAACCTAGTTCCAAGTTTGCAGCTTTATTGGAACCCACTTCCAAGTTCACAGTCTGTGTTCAGGTGATTTTCTATCATTTACAAATTTTATTTCCGGACATTCTTAATATTTGTGGGAGTGTGTTTTTATCCAAGTTCACAGTCTGTGTTCAAGGTTTTATTTTACTTGCTCTTTAATTTTCGGTTTGATTGGTGTTGAATGGAATGTGACTTGTTTGTGTGTCAATCATTATTTGAAAATATGAATATGGATTGACGGATTGACTGTATGCATTTTGAACCTAATGCTGCTGGTATCCTGTTTTGTTTTGTTTCAATGTTTTTCGGAATGTGAAGAATGGGTTCATATGTTTGTTTTTGTTGCTTGATTTGTTGATCCTTTCCCTTTATATATCATTTAATTTAATGTTACGTGCTCGGATTTTGGTGTTTTTAGAGAGTGAGCAAGTTTGCCTTAGTCCTATGCCTAAGTCCTAGTTGTTATGGATCTCATCCAATGTGTATTGTGTATCCCCGATCGATGCCTTGATCCTTATTTATAGAAATTGGGAAGTTAGAGTCCCAAACCAACTCAAAATCTGATCTATTTCGGTTTCTTCAGGTCCAAGTAATGCGCGTCACACGGCCGTGATGGCCATCACGGCCGGCCGTGACGGTCTCTGCTTCGTCGTTGCTCTGCGAAATTCCGGTCTCTCGCGAGGCGAGCCTATGCTCGCGTCGCGAGCCCTCTGTTATGGCCATGAAGAATTTCACTACTGGGCCGTGATGTGCTCGACTTGTGGTGGTTTTGGGTCACGGCCGTGATGGATATCACGGCCAGCCGTGATGGACTCGACTTGACTTGACCTTTCTTCTTTTTCAGTTTTGCTCGATCATGGCAGTGATGGGCATCACGGCTAGGCCGTGATGGACTGTGTGGCTCATTTTCTGCACTTTTAAAGCCCTATCTTTATCCAAACTTCATCATGGTTGATCTTGAGCATTTTACCCTTGTTATCTGCAAAACAACACATGAAAACCGCCTTACCCGTTCCAAAGGAAAATTAACCTAAACTCTAATAAAAATATGCCTAAACTACATGAAAATGCATGCAAAATGATAGACAAAGATGATGTGGAATCACACTCATCAACAAGCTGACACTTGGTTCCTTCAAAGAATACTCAACGACAATGTGTTTTGTTTGCAGCCTTTCATTCCTTTAATCTGTATACATTGCATGTAGACCTCAACCACTCTAAACTCAAAGTAAATATGTTTAATAAATATTTTTGTAGATCGGAAAAGCATGGATCGGAAATGGATGTCTGCCAATCGTTTAACGAAGGAGTATGAGGATGGGGTGAAAGAGTTCATTAGTTTTGCAGTTCGGCATGCGAAAAACCCTAATACAATCATATGTCCTTGTTTAGATTGTTGTTATGCAAGGCGAGTTAGTGCAGCCGATTTGGAAGAACATTTAGTGTGTAATGGAATCGATCAAAGTTATACATGTTGGACAAAACATGGTGAGACAAGAGTCGAGTCTAGTGAAATGAGGAATCGTGTGAGATATTCATCATACGATACCGACACAAATACTTATGAGGGCGATCGTTTTGAAGACATTGCAAATCTTTGTTGAAGAGGATCTTCGGGATTGTCCACAAATGTTTGGGAGGTTGGTAAGTGATGCGAGCAACCATTGTATGATGGATGTACTAAATTCACAAGATTGTCGGCGATGTTAAAGTTGTATAACTTGAAATCGGGCAACGGATGGACTGATAAGAGCTTTACGGACTTACTCACACTATTGAAAGACATGTTGCCGATGATAATGTGCTTCCTAGTCGGACATACGAGGCTAAACAAATGTTACGCTCTATTGGCATGAGCTACGAGAGGATACATGCTTGTCCTAACGATTGCATTTTATTTCGGAATGAATATGCATCGTTACGGATGTGTCCTAAATGTAATGCCTCACGATATAAGAAGAAAGAATCAGATCCAGAGAAGGTTGTGTGGTATTTTCCCATAATACCCAGATTTAGGCGCATGTACCGTAGTTCGAAGATTCAAAGCACTTGACATGGCATGAGGATGAAAGGATCAAAGATGGCAAGTCTGCGGACCCCCGGGATTCTCCGCAATGGAAGAAATTTGATCATGATTATCCCGATTTTGGGCAAGATTCAAGAAACCTCGACTTACATTGGCTCTTGACGGATTTAACCCGCATGGTGTTCAAAGTAGCTCTCACAATACATGGCCTGTGATTTTGGTGATTTACAACCTATCCCCATGGCTATGCATGAAGCGCAAATTTATGATGTTATCTATGTTAATTTCAGGCCCAAACAACCAGGAAATGATATAGACGTCTATTTGACTCCTTTGATTGAAGACTTGAAACAACTGTGGGAGACAGGTGTGGAGGTGTATGATGGGTATAAGGAAGAAAGTTTCAATTTGAGAGCTATGTTGTTTGGGACAATTAATGATTTTCCGACCTACGGTGTCTGTCGAGGATATAGCATCAAGGGTCGGTGTGCATGCCCTATATGTGAAGAGAGGGTGCAGATTGGATGCGGTTAGAACATTGTAAGAAGAATGTCTTTCTTGGGCATCGTAGATTTTTGCATCCAAGTCATCATTACCGTGGTGGAGAAAGGCGTTCAATGGGAACTCGGAAGAAGGTAGAGCGCCTTCACCTTTGACGGGTGATCAACTTTTTGAAAAGGTAAAGGATTTGAATATCCAATTCGGTAAACCTTTTGCGAGAGATATTGTCACAAGAGGGTGGAAGAAAAGGTCGATTTTCTTTGAGTTGCCATATTGGAAATCATTATATGTAAGACATTTCCTCGATGTGATGCACGTTGAAAAAAATATATGTGATAGTGTCATTGGTACGTTACTCAATGTGCCAGGGAAGACTAAAGATGGCATCAATGCAAGGTTGGACTTGGTTAGTATGGGAATAAGAAGAGAATTGGGGCCCGAGCGAAGAAGGGTAAAAGTACATATCTTCCTCCAGCTGCTTACACTCTATCTAGAAAAGAAAAAAACTGTTTTTGTAAGTTTCTTGAAGGAGTTAAGGTTCGGAAGGGTACTCTTCAAACATTAGGAACCTCGTATCGATGAAAGATCTCAAGTTAAAAGGTCTAAAGTCCCACGATTGTCATGTTCTCATGGAGCAGTTGATACCCATTGGTATACGGTCTATTTTACCTAACAAAGTGCGGGGGCCTTAACTAAACTCTGTTTCTTCTTCAAGGCAATTTGCGGCAAAGTGATTGACCCCGGGAAGTTGCCATCATTGCAAAGAGAAATTGTTGTGACTTTATGCGAGCTTGAGATGTACTTTCCACCTTCATTCTTTGACATAATGGTTCATCTAACCATTCACCTTGTTAGAGAGACACAACTTGTGTGGGCCAGCTTATATGAGATGGATGTACCGATTGAGCGTTATATGAAGATATTAAAAGGGTATGTGAAAAACCGATCACGACCAGGAAAGGTTGTATTGTTGAACAGGTATATTGTCGAAGAAGCTGTTGAATTCTGTATCGAATACCTATCCAATGCTGAATCTATATAGGGCTGCCAAAGTCTCGTCACACATGGAGAATGATGGGGCAAGGAATTACTGGAAATGAAATAGTGACTATAACAAGGACGAGAATGGGAGCAAGCACACTTATATGTTCTGCACAATGCCGATGAGGTTGAGCCATATGTTGAAAAACACAAGGACATGCTTAAGAGTTTGTATCCAAATAAGAATCAAAATTGGCTAACTAGAGAACACAATCGTTGTTTTATAACGTGGCTAAGAGATCACATTTATGCGAGTTGGTTTGAAAATGATACTTCAGTTTCAAATAGATTGAGATGGTTAGCCAAAGGTCCAAGTTTGCATGTGTTCTCTTACCACGGTTATCAAATTAATGGGTACACATTCTATACAAAAGAACAAGATGGTCGAGGTACAATGCAAAAGCAGTGGTGTGACTCTGTAGCTCGGTCGATGCATATCTCAAGTGCCAAAGACGAAACCCGATATATGCAAATATGTCATACTTCGGCGTCATTGAACGCATATGGGAGTTGGATTACACAAAGTTTAAGGTTGGTGTGTTTGGTTGCAAGTGGGTTGACAATAATAACGGTGTTCGATTGATGAGTCGGGGGTTCATGCGGTGGATCTTAATAGGGTGGGGTATAAAGATGAGCCTTTTATATTAGCATCTCAAGCTCAACAAGTGTTCTATGTCACTGATCCAGCTGATATGAAAAGGTCCATTGTTCTTTTGACTAACAAAATAATTACTAATGTTGATGATCAAGACCATCGAGATGTTGATATTGAAGATGATCCTTTCGTCGGGACATTACAATCACTTGAGATTGATCCAACTAGGGATGATGGTATGTATATGAGAGATGATCATGATGAGGGGCTTTTGGTCAATCCACCATTTCGTACTAATAAAGGACAAACAAATCTCAATCCAATGAAGAAAAGAAAAAGGTTGACTTAAACATGTATGTAGTGTTTGTGTTTAAATGAACTTTCTGATCCTTTTATATTATAGTTAGCATCTTCCGGTAATGCTAGTGTTGATTTTGTTATTCATAGTTGTTTTATATTTTGCATCAATTAATGTTATATTAATATCCATTGATGTTTTACTTTTATCTAATATTTTTGTAGGTAAATGGCATCTTCAAGTAATTCTAGTGATGCCAAAGCGGCGAGACGTGGGCCAACAGTTATGAAGGCGGTCATCCGCGCTAGGAGTAAAGGACAAAAATTTGATGTAATTTACTTACTAATCTAAGGATTTCATAATGTTGTTTGATATCTAGATTTAATTACTTTATTATTTTTATTAGGTTGAATGGAATTCTTTGGACCAACCTATTCGTGCTAATGGTAAAATATTGAAGAGTTACATTGGGGCCGTTGTTCGTAAGCGGTCCCAATTATTTGTTCTAATTGGAAGGATGAAGCTTTGGATGGTTTCAAAGAGAGAATATGGGCTGATGTACAGGTAATTGTTAAAATTTATAAATTATATTGTAAACTATGTAAACATACTTACTTTGACACGTTGTTTATATTGTTTTGCGATGTCTTTTAATGTTGATGAATCTCGGAAAAAATTTATACTTGGGAAGTCGGTAACCTACATAGGGCATTCAGAACTAGATTGACCAAAAAATTTCTAAGAGATGCCAACGGAATATCAATGAGGAGCCTCCATCAAAATATCCACACATATCAAGGGATGAGTGGACAGATTTTTATAGCAATACGCACAGGAGATGCTCAATTCTGGTATGTTTAATATCACGTTAGTCCTTATAATTTTATAGCAATACGTACATATGACATTAACCATGTATTAATATTACTTATATGTGTCGAATAGAAATTAAGCAATGAAAATCGCAATAGCAGGCGTTAGATCCTGCATGCCCTTACAAAGCATCACGTAAGGGTATGCTTGACATTGAGGATGAATTGGTATGTATATATATATATTTAACTGCATTTGTGGTAAATATGACTTTTAAACTGTTTGGTTAATTTATATTATCTCAATATACAGATCAGGGAGGCGGGGCGAGAAGTTAAGAAAATTAAACGCCATATTGTGTGGAGGAACGCCCGCGAGAACAAGGCGGGTGTAATTGACAACAAAAATACGCAGACCGTGTGGAATAAATGTGTTAGTAGACTAACGTTTACATTATCAAATGTTATTTTCATATGATAATATATACTAATTTTAACATTTGCATTTCACCAATAACTATGTGTCGGGAGGAACATCACGATCTGCGGTAGAGGGAGAGATTGAAGACTTTGGTCGCCTGGATTTTCTTGCCAACGCACTTGGTGTGCCAGAGAAGCCTGGTCGTGTTTGGGGTGTGGGTTTCGGCGTCTCACAAAAGATTACTTCCCACCCGAAGGTCGTGCAAGAAATAACTCGGAAACGAAAAAGTGGGAGACATTGGTGTCTCAACTCTCGATAGATTGAACATTTTGGAAGAAAAGTTGAAACAAAAGGATGATGAGGAGAGGCAGGCTAATTTCACGGCCCAAGCAAGCGTCAAAGATAGTTGCACTCTACCATCTCGGCGAGGCTTCGAGGTAATGCATGCCTTTTTTTTTACTAGTATTGCATTCGCGATTAAATACATTCAATTGGATGCCTTAATTCACCTTATTCATCTATCATTGGATTAGGCGTCAACTCATGTCATCTATATTTATCGACCCCAAACTATCGTATGGTTGCTATGGGTAAAGTATACAATGAGACGAGTGTTACACTTGCACACTGGACCAGTGCCCCCTTAACCATGTGAAAGTTGGAGTTGATGTTGCAACCGAGGGGGATGCGCCATTGTCGGTACCTATCGTTGATGCGGATGTGATGACGATGAGGAGATGCAATAGGTACTTATGTGGCATGGCCAATTGATCTCGTGGTTGTAATTAATATGGTATGTAATTGCATTTTTCCACCTTTTCATATACGGCATATATGCATTACATTAGTTGATCACTAACGGCATATTGAAATGCAAAATTTCCAGGCACCCATAAAAGCTAAAGGCAAGGGCAGAGTGTCCGGATATACAAAGGAGTCAATTATAACCCCGAGAAAATAAAGGAGGCAACTCGAGGCCAACCCACCTACAAACTGGTTCAACTACAACTTCTCTGGAATATTTGAATTTCCTTAAAATACATGAACGAAAGAATATGAAAAATGTTGACCAATTGTACGTAGAGATGGAACAAAATATTTTTGGTCACCATTTCATTGAGATGCTCAATACTGAAAATATCAGAGAAGTTGTAAATCATGAATGGGTATCTGCCTCCGTTATTTCCGCATATATCAGGTAATAAATCAGGCTTAAAGTGTACAATATTTTTTTAGTCTTTCCATTTAAATATTGATGTCATTGGTGTAATCCATTTTTATATTTTAATTGAAGGTATTTGTATGAAGAATTGTTGCTTCCAAAGGAAATAACGAGGAGGTTTCTGTTCTTGTCCCCACACCAAACAAATACATACGGCTACTTTGGGAGGGATTCACAGGACAACGTATCTAGCTGGCCGGTTTGCAACTAAAGAAAGAGAATATCAGCCCTTGTTTTTAGCGCGTGCAATGTTGGGTGAGTCGCTTATCCTATAGGACTTAATTCACAATAATGAATTACATAAAAGTTGAGGTGCTTAGGATTTGTTATCTCAACATTTTTGTAGGAATCATTGGGTGCCGTGCGCGATAAATATTGTTGAAGAGATTATTTACTATCTGGATCCCTTGTATGTTGATCCTAGGATCGCCTGCAATTAAAGAATGCGTTCGATCACGTAAGCATGTTTTTATATTTCGATTTTCTATGATTATGTTCGATACGTGGAGCATGCGTGTGTTTGTGATGATTGAAAATATGTTTCTTAATGAAGTCTGTTTGATTTTGTGATTAGTGGTTTGCAAGTTTATCGCGCAAATATCGGAGCTAAGGTGCCGGTGTTAAAGGCAACCAACATTAAATGGATTGAGATACGGTATATTTGCAAAAACTTAATGCACAATTAGATAAAAAAACTATATTGATTTACTATTTTATTTTTTATAGTGCCCAAGACAACCCAACAATGATCACGTTGTGGGTACTATGTCATGCGTTTCATGAAGGAGACTATCTTGCGGAACCAAGTTAAAATACCAATGGCGGTATGTTGTTTACTTAGCTTTTAACCTGTATTTGTTCAAATGTTTTAGCAATTGTAACTTAATTTATTTAATTTTTATGTCGCAGATCTTCCTCGACTTCAAATGCTCCACATACTCCACCGCTCAACTATCTCAAGTCAAGGAAGAGTGGTGTCGCTATATTGTTGAAAAGTTCGTTTGATTATGTCAAATTGATCACAGATGAGTTGCAAAGCAATACTCATTGGTATGTGAATAATGCTTTATATTTATCAACCCCAAACTATCTATGTATTTGTTTTTCATTGGTACATGCCTTCGAGTTGATGTGCATGGAAAGGAGAAAATAAGTTCAAACTTATTATTTTTGTTAGACTTTGTTAATGCTTGATTTGAATTACTGTTTCTTGCTACAGTAGTATTTACCTAATTAGTCTGTGTATCCCAATGTAACAGGTTAGTCTTTGTGGTGGAAATGCGATGTATGCTACAGAGTCTTTGGATCACATTTCGACACATTACTTTGGTGTTGTCTTGGTCTCATGAAAAACAAACAAAGCTGTAAATGTAGATTAATTGTAGATGTATGTTGGTTTTCCGATTTTGGTTTCTTAAGGATTGAGATCTGGTATAGTTCTTGCACTTTGATTTTGTCTTACTCGTGTGAATTTGAATACTTTAGAAAGCAGTGGTGTACTTATATCCGATTATATATATATAGTTCTTTGTATAGAGTGTTACAGCTTTGATTGTATAGTTCTTGGTTTCTTTGCACAAACACATGCAGTCTTGCTTTGCATTGAACACTTGTATTTGAACACTTATATTTTGAACACATTTTGAACAATTGTGTTGACTGCAACAATTGTGGTTTTTTTGTGTAAATATGCAGGAACAATGGATGTAAAAGTTAAGAAATAAAATTAAAAAAAAGGGCTTTAGATAGCGTTTCTGTGTACAAACGCTATCTAAAGTCAGACTTTAGATAGCGTTTGTATAAGGAAACGCTATCTAAAGTCACCTATTAATAGCAGTTCCTAAATGCTATCTTTGCTAACGAGTTTTAATAGCGGTAGCATAGATAGCGGTTACAAACGCTATTAAAAGGCATACGGAAACGCTATCTAAAGTCTAATCTGTTGTAGTGCACTTTGATAATCTCTACGTTTCAAAAGGTATTAATCTCCAAATATTGATAAAGGGTTGCTCTTGATTTTTAAAAAAAAATGATTCCGAATAAGAGAATCGTGTGAATGTTAATTATGTACCCAAAAAATTTGAAATGCTAATATCTTGAAGTAAAGTGTTGATAATCATTTATAATATGAAACATAATAATTAAATTTGTAAGTCACGAAAAAAAATATGAAAAATAATTAAAATTAAGTTAAATCAAATTTAAATTAAAAACAAATTAAATTTAGCTATTATCCAAATCAGTGAGGTCTCCCTCAAACCTGGGCCAACCAAATCACTCTCACCACCTTCCCAAGTGACGATTTCCCAGTGCAACGTCATGTCTACTACCTAGTCGATGCACCAGCAAGCCATCGTCCAAATCGCTTCCCTTCGCATCTTACACAAAGGGAGAAGCCTACTCATAAATCCATATTTCGCAACTTCTATCGTATTCCGACGACTCGAACCTACCGCTCGGGAGTGTTGTTCGGCATCAAATGTTGCCAATCAAGGGAACTGCATGCGCCTCCTAGAACAAACTCTTTCTAGTCAACAGCCCTATCACGAGACACATCGCACAAATTATCTCCCATTTTCTAGCCGTAACTCGCGCTGCACATCTTGCCAAGAAAGGTACCATCAATCATATAGAAGTATAGAACTCGTGGTATCCCCTCCTCATGTATGAATCAAAAACAATACTGACGTCTTGGGGAACAGACAAGTGGGATGCACATTTTCCTGCCATGCTAGCATCCCAAACAAAGCAATCCGGAACGCTTGTATTTATCATTAGGTTTTTGCTATAAATATCGTTGTAAATATGATATGGTAGTTGAGTCGCTACATATATAATTAAGATGCCACCCAACCTCTTGGTGCGTCTTAATACCCATCATCACACCTTTCTCTTGGTCCATGAATACTACAAACTCTTGACCATTTATCTGGACTTGACAATCACTTATTGTTACATGAGATCTAATTTCATTCAAGTAACAGATTCTAGTCAATTGAAAGGATCTTTTGATCAATTCAAGGATCATTTTGATTCCATTAGGAATGAGGATTTACAATATTACACATTGATTAATAAAAGAAAGATTACAGCTTTTTTTTTATATACAACACTCGTGTCGATAAAATGGCTTGAATTCTCTTTACGGTGAAAAATTGAAAAATGGGTGTATTTAATTTCATCCCCCCTTTTTTTACAATGCAGAACCGATGATATATGTTTTTTTTTATGAACTTTTTTTGTTTTAAACAATTCATTAAAGAATGAATCAACGAAATACCTATGTATATACCGGCTAACATCAATTATATGGTCGCCATAAATAAAAAGTAACATTAAGGTAAAGGAGATGAAGAAAATATAAATATTGAAGCAAAATATGAAGAAAAAACAAAGAAAAGAGTGCCTTTTGTCCGGCGGTTCATCAACGTCGAGGTAGGGATCGGGAAGTCTTGACTCCACAATCAACTTATCATGCTGAAGTTGCGATTTTCCCTCACTGAATGGGCGCCACGGTGAACCTGCACTAACGTCCACCTTTTCATGGGCAAGACATTAGAATGAATCATCCCCAACATGAGACACCTCGTTGTTCCCCGTTCTTTTATTAAAATTAATCCTTATTAGTTAATTTCTTAATCGCGCGCTTAACGTGAAAATACATAAAAATTTAAAACTTAAGTTAATGAGCATATAACTTTGGATAATTAAGACGACACACCATATTTATGTTATACATACACACTTAAGTCTTATAAACATAATGCAAAACACTGTTGAGGGTATCCTCTCAGTAGGATCCCTCACAGGAATATACTTAAACAAAAGTTATACTTAGTGGAAAAATATAACACGTCTTATAAGATTCACTGGCCCTAGACACTAAACAACGTTATTGGAATCCACAGCTCATCCTCTCGCATCTGGTTCATACGGAGTTCCATCTAATTCCTCGGTAACTGGTTCCTCCGTCGGGTCATCTTGTACGATCGCATCATAAATAAAATACAACAGACAAACGTATAGGGGATAAGAAATAGTTCTATCATCAAAAGCGGGAAAAAAATATAGTATATAATACAACAAATGTCACAAACAAACATCACTCCAAATCAACATTATCCTTAATTTAATATATCATCCTCTACCCTCAACTCGTGCATCTAAGTCTATTTGTTAACATGGCCACCACCAATCTTTTCACACAACTCTCAATATCATAGGAATATTAGTCCTTCATCCGAGTGAGCACTCTCCTCTATCAAATTATATCTCTAGTAGCCCAATTGCTATACATAAAATTATAACTCTAGTAGCCCAATTGCTACACATACAATTATATCTCTAGTAGCCCAATTGTTACACATAAAACTATATCTTTAGTAGCCCAATTGCTACACATACAATTATATCTCTAGTAGCCCAATTGCTACACATAAAACTATGTCACTAGTAGCCTAATTGCTACACATACAATTATATCTTTAGTAGTCCAATTGCTACACCCAACATTATATAAACCTCACCGACTCTTACGGGTCATAACCTAGTGCCTCAACTTCTCACTATAAACTCGTATAAATCCTCAAATCATATCTTGTAATCTCATCTATAAAACCACTTAATTAAGCTAGGCCCTCTACGTCACATCCATTCTCTCACCCCAAAAAATATCTCCCGAAAACATATATCTTTGCTTAAAGTCCACTAAGCACAATATTAAACCAGGCAAATCATACATATCACATTAATCAACAGAATATTCAAACACCAAAAAAAATACGTCACATGCAATGGAATACCTCAACCAGCGTATCACAATAAATTCAACAACATAAACTCAGACATCATCAAATACTTAAAATCAACCTAATGTCGATAAACCTACAATCCCCGAATCACCATTGGTTTTACAGAAAAGGTTTCCAATATGATTTTGGTCTTGTCGATTACTCAATTACTAGTAGGGTTTCATCTAAAGGGGTTTTGTGGGGTTTGGGTTTGTATTTTCATTCATACTCTTCAATACAACATGATAGAGTCTTACGAAGATAAGATAGAGAATCAAGCTTCATGAAATTTTTCTAATACAAGAACTTGTGATTATGTTCATGGAAGATATAAAAATGGATTTCAAATCAAAATGAACGTGAAAAAGAAAGATGAACTCAAAATGAAGACATGATCAAATTACCTGAAGTTATGAAGATGGAAGAAGAAGATGAAAGTATATGATTGATGTAGATGGCCAAGATTTAATGACAGTGGGGTTTAAAGTGATGAACTTTGAGATTTTCTCTCAAAAATATGAGGTTTTTGCCTTAGAACTCCAATTTTTCACGTTTGGGGTCGGTCAAGAAGGGCTATATATAGATTTTCCAGTAGATAATCGATTATCTAACAATATATAATCGATTACACATATCATAATTGATTATGACACTCCTCATAATCGATTATGGAGGTTCTGTTTTCAGGTTTTTTAGTTTCAGATAGCTCATAATCGATTATGGGTTGACATACAATCGATTATGATGATTCTGAACTTTAGGAACTCAGTCCAAAAACCTTGTAATCAATTATGATGGTTCAAATAATCGATTATTGGGCCAAAACAAAGAAGAAACTTCAAAATTGATTGTTTACAAAGGATCAATAAGGTTATTAAAACAATTAATATGTTTTAGTTTAAAAACAGGCTGTTACATTATTACCCCTCTTAGAAAAAAAAATCCGTCCTCGGAATTTTGTAACTCGAAACTAGATAGAATCTAGTAATCGTATCTTAATCTACAAATCCTTCATTGTATTTCCCGTCATTGTCCTCCCCTAAGTGACAGCGGTAACTTCATAACAGAATTAATTCTTATATCATTCTATTTATCCTCGAACTTATCTATCACTACATTCTGTTCACTGTCCTTAACTTTTCCAATATGCACCACGACTAATACTTTCTTAACTTCCTACTCAATGTACCCAATCACAATCTTAGATCGTTGGAGCGTATTCCACTATTCCATATTATCTCAATATTACACATACCTTCTATGAGATCTACAGGGTGAGAGGATTCGATTCCCCTGTGGTAAACACTCTCCCGATGGATGGAGTTCTAGACATCTGCGACTTATTCCTAGATCTCTCTCTCCCGGCTTCACCACTGCCTTACCGGCCCATCTGGTGTGTTGCCCTGGCCCGTTGTCTGCAATCCCAAGCTATGTGCCCTGGTTCCCTATAGTAGAAACAGATAGGTCTCTCCATGCAATCTCTAATATGATGCGGCCCTCCACATCTGAAATAAGCAAAGCCTTGTCGTTGCTGGCCCGTTCCAACCACTTGTGTTGTAGCAATTGGTGTTGGTGCCACTGTCTGCACTGCTCTGGAATATGGTTCCCGTCTCCCCTGAGAATCACTATCTACTCTCCTCTGAGTATATGATCCAATAGGGCCTCCACTTCTCCGTTGTTTCTGCTCATTAGCCATCCTCGGATCTATACTTTCTGTAGCGCTACATCTCTCAACCAGTTCCCGAAAACTCTGGATGTCGAAAGACACTACACCTCTCTGACTCATTTCGAGGCCCCTTCCTCTAATCTTATACATTACCAATCCTCATTCGGGAACCTCTGATAGTACTCTGAAAACTTAATCAACGCCTCAAAACGTGATGCAGAATCACCTACGGACATGTCACCTTGTTTGAGGTTTGTGAATTCTTTTTCCTTCTCGCGTTGAACTAGACGCGGAAAATATTTTTCAAAAAAGCAGTCGGTGAATAACTGCCAGTTAATGTTTCTGCCCTCAGCTTCTAATAGTCTTTTCTTGCCTTTCCACCAAAACTCTGCTCCTTCAGTTAGCATGAAGGCAGCATAAGTCACTTTCATATCCTCGCTGCAGCGTGACGGCTTCAAATATTTTATCTATTTCTTGTACCCACCATTCAGCCTTCTCTAGGTCATACTCTCATCGGAATTGAGGTGGCTTCCCTTTCAGGAAAGTAGTCAATCCGGCATCTTCAGCTACTGCTGCCCTCCTCTGATTATTTAGTTCTAGCTGCTCTCTGTTCATCTGTAGCATTTCAGCATTCTGTTGTGTTTGTAATTGTGACACCCCATTTTCAGGTTATCACATTTACGTAACTTATTGCGGAAATACATTCAATAAAATAGTTTTGCTGGTTGCTTTCGGAAAATATAATTTTCTAGTTATTAATCCCTTTCAAAATTAGTGATAAAATTTTTTCGTTTTCTTTTTCTTTTACTCCATATATAATCCAGTCACCATTAACATAGTATAAATAGGTATCATAAGGATTTTACACTTAGACCTTCACATAACAGGTCATCTCCCGAAATCATAACATAAGAAAATAAAGGCGTAATTGTAACGTAGAGTGGTAATCTGGAATTACAACTCAAAAGAATGACTTTCAATAGTCAAACATCCGGACTAACCAAGTACCACTACTTTATAAGACACCAAAAGTCCTATAGCTGGTCGATTACTAATAATCAGTGTTGGGAAGACCACCATAGTTTTTCCCAACCTATCGAAATATCCGGTACGATTACCTCTACTTCCGGAACTAAGGAAGTATCAAAACATATAAACTCCTAATTTACCAGAAAATCGGTAAGAAATCAGAGAGTTGGTAAAGATATCTCCACTGCCAAAGTCTGGTACGTACTTGATGTAGATCCTAAATTATCATCCTCGTGACATTCCCACTGACGCATACCTCTTCAAGCATCTAGGAGTTAAGTCCTCGAACGACTCATTGAATTCCTTCGCTTTATCGGTAGTAGTATACCCAAGTACTACCTTAGTCTAAAATAAACTTCGATATGTTTGTAAGGGTGAGTTTCAATATAAGAGTTTTAATAAGACAACCCCATGCACTACTCAAATAGCATATACCAAATATTCACAATATAATAACATTAATTCAAGCAGTAGAATTATTTAATTCACATGGCTTCATGCCCGACAGGTCATCGTCATTTTATAAAAATGCATGACACTTCTATGTTCAATCTCTAATTTGATACCTAATCTCCGGAGATCCTACAACTTTACGCTTTCGTTTCAAGTTGATCGGGCTCCGCACATGGCACATTGTAAAAACGAACAAAACAATGCCCAAGAAATCTCAACTTCATGTGACCAATGCTCAAACAATGTTGCAACCTGCTCACATGACACCTCTGTGACGAACCACTCAAAACGACTTTTGTAGTTATACACAAATACAACGTCGGATAATCCACCTCAATCACATGTGACCAATGCTCAAAAAGCTTTTGCAATTGTTCACCACGACCCCTATGACAACCACTCAAACCGGCTTTTGCAGCTTGTACAAAGATACATAACCACTCAAACAGCTATTGCGGCTTATGCACAAGTATTATCCGACCTCGTATGATAGCCACTCAAACAGCTATTGCAGCCTTAGTCATACGGTCCTTGTGACAACTCTCCAACCATTGTTGTAGTCATACACATGGTAACTCATTGGTCCACACGGAACATAATGATCATAACACATGGCACGTCTGCCAAAAATGCATGAGAAAAAACTTTTATTCTCGTTTTGTTTTCTTTGTCAGTAATAATCTTTCCTTGTCGAAGCACAAAGCTTAACGACCATGCTCAATGTCTTATTAAGACTTTTCACTTTAAACAAATACAGACACCACACGTCCAAATCTTTTAATCTCAACACGGGCGCACAATCAGAATGCTCAATCACGAGGCCCTTACAACCGATGCACCAGGTTTTAGGCTCACGGATATGGAATTCACACCTTCCACATCAATTTAGGATACACAGTCCAAATACAAAACTTGTAGGACAGTCCGTCCCATGACACAGATCCTTGATCTTCGTGTCCATACAACACTAGAACCCCGACGTCTCGGTTTCTAGGTTTATTTATCTGCTTGTAAAACATTTCGCCAAAGGAAAATCAAAAACAACAGCTCGAAAACTTATCCAAGTTTAACGGAATAACTTTACTGAATAAAATATTTTTCACGAATCCTTTTTCTGCTAAAACGTTGATAAAATCCGAAAATCATTGATAAATCTCTTTATTTCCAATTGTTTCACTTCAAAAATTAATTCTCAATAAATTTCAACTAAATTTTTTTTAATAATAATTTAATAATTAAATTTTGAATATTTAAATAATTAAATATTTAATATTTAATAATATTAAATAAATAATATTAAATAACTTGTATTATTTCTCTTGCCAAGTAATTGTTACATTGCTATAAACATTATTTTCAGAACTTAATCACTTTTAAATAACATTTTATAATAAAATTGAATTTATTATATAAAAATTAGAGCTTGTGAAAAAATTTCACGGTTTACGCCTTACTATGGCTTATTTATACAGTTTCCACAAAATATTATTAAAATAATAATCTTTTTCATTTTTCTCAAAAATCTCCCAAATTAATCCCTCTGATTAATTATCCAAACTTATTAAGGTTTTTATCCTTAATTAAAGTTTTTAACACCGACCAATGTCGGGTTACTCGATCCAACACTTCAACAATGGATAAATTTAATCACATAATAGCATGGCATATATCAATTCATGACATGCATCACAATTATAATATAAACAATTAATTATATTCATGTAAGTCCACATCACATCAATTCAATTACTCGGGATAAACATCACATCAATCTAGCAATTAATAGTAAACGTATACTATAATAAAATATTTCATACAGAAAATTAATAAATGACTCCACAAATAAGCATGAGATTAAACTTAAACTCCTCGGGCATACCCCCCCTTACCTCTTGAAGACTATACTATAGTTTACGTTAATCTCCCGAACTCGATCCGATTCCTCTTGCGTCGGTGTAAATCAGCTAACTCAGTTGTTTCCTTCAAACGAATCGCAACCAAAATAAATCAAATCAAACAACAATACATTTGGTTCATGGAGGTTGGGGTTCGAAACCAACCCCGATTATCTAGGATTAAGAAAATTGAAATTTGGTTAACTTAAGGATTAATGATCCATAAGTTACTTCCAAGCATGATTAGACACTTTAACCATGATTATGAACCAAGAACATGAACTAAACTCATCCAGTTCTAAGAACTAGGGTTCGGTTTTCACAATATTTTTAGGCTAGGAAATTTTTAAAATTTCATCGACTCTTGGATTTAAACAACACTTATAAAGCTGAGTTGGATTCAAAATTACAAACAACTTTTGAATCACAAAACCATTAAGTACTCAAACCTAGGGTTTCGGTTTTGGGGAAACAAATAGGCTCAAGTTTGATTTTTGATCTTCTATATACTTGAATACAAGTACTATCAAGATATAATCATGAATCAAGACATGAAATTGAAACAAAACCTAAGAACACAACTTTAACCTAGGTTCGGTCCTTAACTGAAATTTAGGGAAAGAAATTTCACATGATCTTATGCTTCTAGATGATGAAAATAGAGATGATTATAAGATAATGCAATTGGTTTCATGTCAAAAGGATTTTTTTAGAATTAGTTATGAATTTTGAATCTAGTTCCTGAACTTTGGAAGTAAATGAAGAACATGTTGATCTAAGTCATGAATCTACAGGTGTTGTGAAGAGGAAATGATTTAAATGACAAGAGAAGAAGTTGTTACCTCTTGATGATTCAAGGAAAGCAAGATTTGGATGATGTTCTTCACAAATTTCTATGGTGTTCTTGAGAAACTTAGAAAAGAAGATGAACATAGTTGGGTTTAGAATAGTTTTAGTATTTTGGGTAGATCTCTCAACATACTTGTCCGTTTTGGATGATCTTTATGTCGTTGGAAATAAGAGAGAAAGATGAACAATTTTCATGTTGAAAGGTTTAGATATTCATAACAGAAAATGGTCAGAATTGCTAGGCAAAATCGACGAATTATGAACACTTTGGAGAGAAAAGAACATGGAAATGGAAGAAAATTGCTTAATGAAGAAGACAACACACTTAAGTGAAGAAGACACTATTGGAGCGTGTAATTTAGGTAGGTTTGGTCAAATTTTTCCATTGGCATGGCTTGTAATTGTCATAAAAGGCAAGGGTAAAATAGTCATTTCATAGCTAAAAATACACTTTGTCATAAATGTGCCATTATGGCCATTATGACACGGACATAAAGTTCGTCATAAATGCTCGTCAAGTCGGTCAAATCCATCATCTACGCTTTCGTTGCGACTCTCGATTCATCTACGCAAGCTTTCCTAGAATATCTCGACGTATACGCCATGACAAATATAATATTTCAATTTTTTTACCAAAATTTTTAAAACTTCTAATATATTAGTAAATACGATAAAAATATTTTCATCTCGTTCACGGTTAAAATTAGGTCTCCAGAAGCAAGAAACTTTCTTCTCGGTGAAAATATGGCTAACGGAGCCTGAACATTCTGAATTTTCAACCAAAAACTTCCCCGTAACCTTATGAAAATAAGTTTAACAAGGAAATGACCTTGGTTTATCCAAATCATTTTCTAACTCTCGAACAAAAAATATATATTTATATATTTATAATGCGATATTACGAAGGCGAAAATCGGGGTGTTACATTACTACCCCACTAAAAAAAAATTTCGATCTCGGGATTCGTCCTCAAAAACTAACGAGGATTTTGTAACCTCGTCTTAACCTTAAAGATTTTGCATTCCTTCACATCGCTTAGATTACTCCTCGTTCCATATTTCATAACACACATTCATTCTTATGTCAACTACATATCCGTACTATCTCAAATTTCTCCGGAGTCTATCATACTGAAAAACAAAATCAAACTTAATCACTTCTACTTATCAACATGGTTCCACCCGTAAATCTTACTCAAATCTATGTAACTCCGAATATTATCACTAATACCAAGATATCTACACAAGACCACCATCGACTTCTGCTCAAAATATTTAATCACAATCTGAGTTTCTCTTATTATAATTCCCCCCCCGAATTTGATATCACCTCACACATATTATCCTCAAAATAACTTCATTGCATATCTTAATGCAATTAAAACCAAAAGTGATTATAGAATAGAATTATCTAATCCTTAATTTTCGAACTTTTCTAATAACTTAAATTACTCAAGAACTTCTCTTTTCCGACTTACATTCAACTTAGGTAAAACTTCCCATAGACATCTTCTGTAATTTCTTCCAATCATACGATTAAATCTTAACGATGATCATTTTATCATTATCCTAATTCCTTTAGCAAACTACTACCTCGATCATAACAAAATATCCGAATCATCTTATACCGAACATTCTCGGATCACTAATCACATCATACCTCAACAAAATCCACTCACCTCTTGTTAGGCTTAGGTATTATACTTACTCTCGTTAACCTTCTGAGATCAATTCCTTTCTTTTCTATCCATCTAACTTAGGTTGATAAACTGAACATTAAGCTTCAACTTGGATCTTACGCTTGATGTAAAACTTTGCCCAACACTCAAGTAAGTTTTTGGGCTTTACTCATCACGATATTGGAGGATTCTTTATCACGTTGGATCAGTCTATGATACACGCCTCGTTGGTTTTTCCATTACACGTGGACCTAAGCTAGTGAAAAGATGTCGAATTTCGTCAACCTACTCACAATAATTTGAAAAGAGATTTCCAAGACAAGAAATTTCTTGATTTTGCTTTCCACAAGAAAGCACAAAGAATAATTTGACAACTGAAAAGATGCAAGTGTCAATATGTAAAAGATTCTTCAATAGGTTCATGAGTGTAAAATGCATGGCAATACATGTTTACAAACATGACTCTAATAAAGTTTCTTCCTTCACAAGAACTTTACTACTCAACGATTTAAAAGAACATCGATCCCAAAACAAAATTTAATTTGGATCACTTCCCACCAAGTAAAGTGAATGACTAAGTCTCGTCAAGAAACTTCTTTTATCCTGAAAGACTCTTTCTGAACAAAAAATAGGATAGTTTCCACATATAAAATTTCACAAAAATTGGTTCGACAAGGGTTTTGGAAACGATCACATCATATGATAAGGAATAAGCGAACAAACTCGAATATTTTCTATCTCCTGAATCCACGAAATCAGATTTTGTAGAATCCACATCTCCATGAAATTATGGAGAATTAGCGTCTAAGCGGTGAGACCTCTACCTTAGGCCCAGTTCCGCTCGAAGTTGTTCTTGTAAATTCTAGCTAACCATTGTAGCAATTTGTTTGTCAACAGCATCTGCTGACCTACTGCTATTGCTTGTGTAGCATAGTCCATACCTCCGGCTTCCTCATAGTTCTCTTGAAAGTTACCACGGCCGTTAACGACCACCTCTACGACCTACCCCCCGCCATGCGTCCCTCGTCCACCTTCGGTTCCATAACTAACCTATAAGAGCACCGGTTAAATGGCAACTTAGACTAGAAATGTATACTTACATGTTTAAACACATTACTTCCCCAAGAAATGTAATTCAATTAATGTACCATCTACTATCCATGGTTTCTCATAACGTCTTAATCCATCTCAAAATTAAAATCCATCAAAAACACACCTTCTTGTGTCAACACACATTGTTTCGACAAGGAAACAATTCTAACAAGGTTCAACCGAAGAGATCATATAACAAAAACCTAATGACCTATTCCCGAAGGTTTCCCCGAAAAGACTCGACCCGACTCCAGATACCACTAATGTGACACCCCATTTTCAGGTTATCACATTTAGTAACTTATAAGCGAAATACATTCAATAAAATAGTTTTTTGGTTGCTTTGAAAATATAATTTCTAGTTATTAATCGGCTTTCAAAAATTAGTGATAAAATTTTTTCGATTTCTTTTCTTTTTTACTCCATATATAATCCAGTCACCATTAACATAGTATAAATAGGTATCATAAGGATTTTACACTTGGCCTTCACATAGCAGGTAATCTCCGAAATCATAACATAAGAAAATAAAGGCGTAATTGTAACGTAGTGGTAATCTAGGAATACAACTCAAATAATGACTTTCAATAGTCAAACATCCGGACTAACCAAGTACCACTACTTTATAAGACACCCGAAGTCTTTCATGGTAATTTGGTCGTACTAATAATCGCATTGGGAAGACCACAGTGTTTTCCCAACCTATCGAAATATCCGGTGAGATACCTCTACTGGGAACTAAGGAAGTATCAAAACATATAAACTCTCTAATTTACCATAAAATCGGTATGAAATCAGAGAGTTGGTGAGATATCTCTCCTTTGCCAAAATCAGCATGCTTGATGTAGATCTGAATTATCATCCTCGTGCAACATTCCCACGACGCATACCTCTTCCAAGCATCTAGGAGTTAAGTCCTCGAGCGACTCGGTGAATTCCTCGCTTTATCGGTAGTAGTATACCCAAGTACTACTTAGTCTAAAATAAACTCTGATATGTTTGTGGGGGTGAGTTTCGATATAAGAGTTTTAATCAGAACTGACCTTTACGCACACTCTCAAAATAGCATATACCAAATATTCACAATATAATAACATTAATTCAAATTAAAGAGAATTATTTAATTCACTGGCTTCATGCCCGGCGGCAATCATCGATATTTTATAAAAAATGCATGACATCTATGTTCAATCTCTAATTTGATACCTAATCTCGGGAGATCCCACAACTTTCTCGTTTCAGCTTGGATCAGGCTCCGTCCACATGGCACATTGTAAAAACGTAACAAAACAATGCCCAAGAAATCTCAACCTCATGTGAC
>JAUPTC010000209.1:0-74767 GCA_030762895.1 Sophora flavescens | reverse complement strand
AATTTATATACATTGTTAGTGTAAAGATTGTTTACACAGTCAATCAATCAGAAATTGATACATAATTAAAAATATCTGATTCTCATCCTAACTACCTTAAAGTCATTTATGCAGTGATTTTTGATTGATTGATAATCTAAAAAATTTACACCTACAATGCATGATAATTAAACTCTACAATTAACGTGACATTAATTAGTTGATTCAGGAAAAAAAAAATTGAATAAGTAATCAACATACAATCAAGGGACTTCTACTATCATCATATGTAATATAATTATAGCCTCTATGTACCTGATATTGATTTTTTATTTAGCCCTTATATATACTCCTAGACTCATAGTAACATATGATGAAGACTACATTAAAAATAATTATGTATATAAACACTAATTGAAACTTTTTTCCGTCCAGAATTCAAATTAAAAGTGAGTGTGTTATGGTTTGAGATAAAAATATTTTTATAAAAAATGATTCATTAATTCTATAATTTAATTAACAATTTATTATATTGACTAAATATTTAAGATTTGTTGTATATTTTATGATATTTAAAAAATTTATTTTTAAAATCTAATAATAAAATAATCAATTTTATTTATTTTTCTTTATAGCCTTTTAAAGACACTAAATTGCTTTTTCAATTTAAATGTTGTAACGTCCCTGTTTCAAGTTGAAATAGTTTAAATACAATTGATTTCATACATGCATTTTTATTTGATTAGAAATCAAATCAATTGTGTTATATTAAATTATTGGTTTCTACAAGTTATTGCAATTAATTGGCAGATTCATTCTTTTATATTGTGCACATGTGATTTATATTGTGTATAACTGGAGATATGCAGTTTTGTTTCAACGTCTCTAATGACATTAAATAATTTTAATTCCTTTCAATGCCTTTCAATGCAACATTCATTTGCTGGAAAGGATAAATATATTTTGATTAGAAAATTTTCAGTATGACCAATATTATAGTGGCCTACAAGATAGAAGATAGAAGAATCATGAATGGTTCCAAATATTATGAGTGACATCTGATCTCTTCCCCACTCCCAACCTCTATGTTCTGCTTTTATTTTTCTCGCCTTCTAATTTCAAAATAATAATTATTATTATTGCAAAATGGAAGTGAGAAAAAAATGGTCAGCACCAAATTATAATTTTTTTTTAAAAATACAATCCACTGTAAAATACAACGTTGAGATAAGTAGAATAGCAACATATTGAGAGCAATGTCAAATGCTAAAATAATATGATAGATAAATATATTTTTCTTAAAATGGTTAACTTACACAAGAAAAAAGAATAAATAAATCAAACAAATTTTCAAGAGAAAATAAAATTAATAATATGATAGATAAATATATTTTATAAAAAATGTTTAACTAGCACGGGAAAAGGTGAGAGATAAATCGAATAGATTTTCGAGAAAGAATACAAATAATAATATGATAGATAAATGTCTCATTATAAAAAATTATTAACTTGCATGGGGAAGAGGAGAAATAAATCATATACATTTTCAAGAGAAAAGAAAAAATACAATAGATAAATATACTTTTTAAAAAATGGTTAATTTGCACCGGACAAATAGGAGAAATCACTAGTGCACAAAAGGAATTCCACGTCGGTTATTTTTGGCTTTCCACATCGGTTTTGAAACTGATGTGGAAACGACCGATGTGGTTTATTGCCACTTTACACATCGGTTTTAAAACCGATGTGTAAAGTATATTTTAAACATCGGTTTTATACTAACCGATGTGTAAAATTAATTTAGCAATTGTTAAGCAGTTTTAAATTTAACTTTCTACATCGGTTTTGCTAAAAACCGATGTGTAAAATTGACTTTCTACATCGGTTTTCTAAAGAACCGATGTGTAAAGTTAAATTTACACATCGGTTTTACGCAAAACCGATGTAGAAAGTTAAATATACACATCGGTTATTGAGAACCGATGTGTAAAATCTCATTTTTTTTAATCTATTATTTACATTTCAATCATTCCTGTTTCACTAATGCAGATCAATAAACAAACCAAGTAGCACTCGATCAAACAAGAAACAACAACAGAACACCAAACCAGCTTTGACACAATCATTCAAAAGCAAAACATACTTCATTCAATTTTCTTAGCACAGCCAATTAGCTCTTACACATATGGTTAAAAATATCTGACATTTCATCAAATGACTAGTGAGCACGAGAATCAAAACAGAGGGCATCGTGCCTAATTAATTTCGAATGAATGAAAACAACACTTTATCAAAGCTACATCAAAACACGAGAGAAGAAGAATTGAACCATACCCGAGCACTAATACATATCATCACCAAAGGTACGTATACACTATAGCTAGTATATGATAAGTTTTTAAACTAACTACATATATACAAACTATGGGTGGTACACTTCAAGAAAGAAAGTTGCCCAACGCCTCTTTATGATGTTGATGTCGAAATCGCACAATGGAGATGGATTGTTGAATATCTCAAGTTTAATTGGACAAAAGATTATATCTTTTAAGTAATAAACTAACATAAAACATATAACGAATCTATACTATTACTTCTAATTGTGTCAATTAACATTTACCTCACTCCATCTTTCAAGTGATCCCTGAGGAGATAATTTCCAACAACCACCGCATCACATAGTAGCCACATTCTCATGACCCACGTTGTATACGTGACTACGCACAAATGAAACCCAATTAGAATATGAGGAATTAAATAAAATAGAAATCAATTATTGTACCCACTGCATTTGATGCATTTGAACTAATAAATATCTTACGCTGGGAATAATCCATCCGATAGCCCGAGTACGCCTTTCACCACGCCGCATGTGGGATGTATTAATAGACCTATCATGACAAAAACATTAATTAAAGTATATATAATAGATTTCAGATAATTAAAACAATTGCATTACTGATTATAAAGTATTTTAACGCTTACGCTTCGATTATCGCCTTCGCTTGATTCGGCCGCTTATGTCCCAATGAGCGTAAGAAGACCACGACGCTCATTCTTGGGTACAAGAGCAACAATTGCCAAATGCTTGCTGTATTTGCGAACAATTAGTGACTGTAAGTCATATATAGTTATACTTAAATTAATAACCGGTACTTACTTATTGAGATAAGGCGCAAGATAGAATTGATGATCGCCTCGGGCAAGTATATCACGTATGGTAGTGACCGGGTCTTCCGATGCTACGAGAACATCACCCCGAATGAACATGGGGTCAATGAACCCATAAAGGGCGAGGTTACCCCGATCGACTAACATACGATGCAGATACCTAATATATTGAAAAACATGTTAATTATCATTGTATTTAAAAAATTAATTACGTACTTAACTTATAAATAAAATGTACTTACGTGCACCAAAACGATATGTGTGCGTAACTGGCCATTTCTTTATTGAGTGCCATCTCCATAAGTTCTTTCTTTGGTATATACAGTTCACCGTACTGGCATCATGTTCCAACGCTACCAATGCCGCATCATCCTCCATGGTGACAACCTCGTATAGCAAGATCTTTGAAAACATCACCATGGCCAGGTGCCCTTTGTCGATCCCCTAAACAACATAGATATATATTAGTAATCACGGATAATTAAGTTATTTAATTCGTATGAACTAAAATGGTCAAATGAATACCTTGACAGGAGCAGACATCTCTCGGTCTTCCTAGATCCGACCTTTTAGGCACAATATCATTTCCAACATCCTCTAACAAATACAAATACAGCATTATCTTTAAACAATAATAAATATATTTCAACTATGAATATAGACAAACTCAACTAACCGAATACCTCAGATGCAACAAGAAAGCTGACCAGTCGTCGTGGCCAGAGGATGAAGTTACGGGGCCTGACCCACTGCTTGAACCTCGTCGGTGGGCACAGGGACTCGAGCATCAAGCATCTCGAATAATCTCAACAGACACCCTCGGATGATCATCCTAATAACCGATGGTGTATGGTATTACCTAACTTATTATATGCCCTACCCAATGCCACTAAGCGGCGATGAAGATGATGATCATCAACATACAGCTCACACCTATCGTGGTCGCCATCATCATCATCATCATCATCATCATCATCAGCAGACATCATCATCATTTTCGGGATGATGAGGAGGATCACATGAGCCCTTAGTGCTCACATGGACAGAGGGTTGGACAGGGTTGGACACCTACCGTCATCTCGCTGGGACAAAGAAGTAAATATTGCCATCTCACCGGGCAAACCGCTCGGCCATCTCCTCGCGAAGCTCACCTGCAATCTCCTGTTTTAGTTGTGCTCTATCTCGCAAATCAATCCTCGTGGGCATTGGTGTGAAGATGAACCATGGTATTGGCGAATGCCGACTCCCCATCCAACACCAATGACACGGCCCGGTGGTCTCGGTTTACCGATGGCGAGATAAGATATCATTGCGCCCTCTAGGAACAAAGGTTCCTTGGGTTAGCTGATCATCCAAGGCATCCTATCACATAAAAATATCGTGTCACATTACAATTCGGTAACAATCTTAAAATGACAATTACAACAAACTATACTTACAATCCTCTCAGCCTACTTGGCGGGCCTCCTGATGTATATTGTCCCGTTTTTCTTTGTCGGCCCTCTTCCATGAACGATGGCGTGGGGGGTGGAGGTGGATCAACAACCTCTCGGAAGATTTTCAGCATTAGGATCCGCCCGAGATGCCGCCCGCCGACGTGCTTTCTTTTCCTCTTCAACCATTTTCTTAACAAGCTTTTTATATCCCCCACGAGACATGACATGGGGGTAGACATTCTTGCTTTGGTTTTCCCGCCCTTTTTTTCCTCTTCTCCCGTTATAAATAAAAGACAATTAAATTACATAAGTAAATGAAATTAATGCAATTACATAAATTTAGAGACAAATCAAATAAGTTAACCTGAAAGTCGGGATCACGTCGGCTCAAACAAAGCGATCCCACGCCGCCTTGTCAAGAAACGGATACACCTCAAGTGGGTTCTTTTTACTTTTTGGACCGAATATATAGTATCCGCCTGTGCCGGCCTTTAAAACCCTCCAACGCTCTCCAAAGATACTTCAAAAACGCTTCTTCATAGCGTGATGTATCCTGGATGTCAAATGTCAACTACATTAAGACCAAAAGAATCAACGAATTACTGTATGATATTATTAAGATAAAAATAAAGTAGATACAGACAAACACAGGTGACGTAGAAGTATAGATACTGGAATACTCTCCCATATCTCGCTCCTTCACGTCCGCCGTACATCTCTCCACCTATCAATGAGTATACTAGGCCTGCTTCCTAGCAAGGGTCGCCACAAAACTGGTAAACTGATCTTCCATTGGCCCAATAGGTTTGAGGTTATCATCAAAATCTACTCTTATCCTCTCGATTTGACCCACGGTTGGCAGTCAAATGCCTCATCCGTGGTGGCACGCCTACCCTTTCTACCGTAGACGGGGTCTCGACCTCACCGCATGAAGGAGGTGTATCCTCATAATCAGCCATGTATACCTGTTTAAACACAAAACAAAAAAAAAACTTGTTAGTATGTCGGATAAATATCAAACATAACTTATAAATATCGATCAACGTACATAAACATAACTTATAAATATCAACGTAAACACATAATATGCCAAACTTGATGGTAATATCAAACTAAACTTACTTTGTGGTCAATTAGTAAAGTTCTCCCATAACCCTTCTTGGTGATCATTACAAGTAGCATGTACATCATCCACTTCATTTTCCTCATTGAAATTAGGCACTGTGTTGAGAAAGAAGGAGTATCGTAAATATCAAGAGTTGAATCGTGATTTCCCTCACTACCGTTATACATGTTTTTTCCCCGAGAACCACTGACCACCTTTTGTTAGAAAGATCACGGATATAAAACACTTATTTTGCTTGGGATGCCATGATGAAAGGTTCCTCTTTATTACCTACCTTACTAAGGTCCACCAATTTGAATCCTAACTCATCGGTTTGCACACCATTGTTACTGCTCGACCCACCGACATTTAAAAACAGGTACTCTAAACTTCGTGTAATCAACCTCCCATATCTCTTCAATGACTCCAAAGTATGAAACTGATGCCATAACAGGGTTTTTATCTTTCGAACTAGAGAAATGCATGGACTCAGCACGACCATAACCCCACTGCTTTTGCATAGTACTTTTGTCATCCTCGGGACTTTGTATAGAAGGAAAACTTATTGATATCGCACCCACTCCAAAGATATGACATCAAAGTTAGGCCCTGTGCTAGCCATTTTAATGTAGCAGAAGCAGTACCATCCTTTGCAATTTTTTCTTTAAACCAGTTCAAGAAAGTCTTGTTATGCTTGTTCAAACACCATTTTTCATTCATTCTAGGGTAAGTTTCATTGATAATGCTTTTATGCTCACATAAGTATGGTTCAACCTCATCGTTGTTATTCAATATATACAAATGTGCTTGAAGCACTTCCTCTCGATCCATGCTCTTAACAAAGTGATACCTCGTGTACCCTTACCATCATATCTTCCTTCGTGATTTGAGACTTCTAAGCCCTACAGGTTCCGCTTCGACATGTAGTCTGTACAAAACTCAATAGCTTCTTCCGCAACATACCTTTCAACAATAGATGCTTCGGGACGGTGTGGATTTTTCATATATCCTTTCGGATCTTCATGTATCGCTCAACCGGGTACATCCACCTTAAATAAACGGGACCGCACAATCTAATCTCCTCACTAGATGAACAATCAAATGAACCATGATGTCAAAAATGAAGGTGGAAAATACATCTCCAATTGGCACAATACAATGGCTGCCTCATTTTCCAGCTCATCCAAATTTTTAGTGTCAATGACCTTGCTACATATAGCATTGAAGAATAAGCATAACCTAGTAATGGCATGTCCGACTTTTTTAGGCAATATGTCACGTAATGGCCACCTAGTAGTAGTTGTTGCATCAAGACATGACAATCATGAGACTTTAAGCCAACTAATTTGAGATCTTTCATTGAGACAAGTCTTCTGATATTTGAAGAGTAACCCTGTGGCACTTTGACTCCCCGTAGACATTCACAGAAACTTATTTTCTCTTTTTTTGATAAAGTATGACATGCTGGGGCAAATAAGTCTTCTTATCCCCCACTTTAAGTGGAGCTAACTGCTCTCGTATACCCATCGCAACTAGATCCAGACGAGCATTCACACCATCCTTTGTCTTGCCTTGAATGTTGAGAAGCGTTCCGATTAAACTGTCACACACATTTTTCTCTACATGCATCACATCAATACAATGTCTTACATCAAGCTTGCACCAATATGGAAGATCAAAGAAGATCGACCTCTTCTTCCATATTTTCTTCTCTCGTAGCCTTCTTCTGGGGTCTTCCCATAGATAACATTAGTGTTGTTCACCCTTTCATAAACTTGCTCTCCGGCCAAGGCCACCGGAGCAATTTCATTCTCCTAAGTCCATTGAAAGCTTTCCTCAATATACGATAAGGATGATTACGTCTGAGAAATCTCCGATGCCCAAGGTAGACCGTCTTCCTTCCATGTTGCAGTTGATGGTAACATGTGCCTTCTTCACATATTGGACATGCTTTATGCCCCTTAACACTATAACCACACAGTTCCCGTATCCTGGAAAGTCATTGATGGTGCAAAATAACATGGCACGCAATCAATGTCTCACGGCAATACCCGCCGATCACATCAACGCCTTCATCCCACATCATTCTCAAGTCTTCAATCAAGGGACTCGGATAAACATCAATATCATTTCTCGGCTGTTTAGGACCAAATCATCATACTTAACATAATGTATTTGCGCTTCATGCACAACCAAGGAGACAGGTTGTAAATTACAAGGAGAACAGGCCATGAACTATGAATACTACTTAAGTTTCCATATGGATTCATTCCATCGGTAGCAAGTCCAAGCCTCGAGGTTTCGGCTCATTGCCAAAATCCGAAACAAACTATCAATTCTCTTCCATTGCAAAGAATCGGCCGGGATGGCAAAGCTGTCCATCACACTTCCTCTCATCTCGCATGCCATCTAATGTTCTTTGCGCCATTTACATTAGCAAACAATCGCTTGAACCGCGGAATCACGGGAAGATACCATAACACCTTCAGCAGGAGGACCTTTGGTGACCACATCACAACTAGAATCACCATCCTTCACTTTGTAGCGTGATACCCCACACCGGGCACTCGTGCATCTCTTCAAACTCTTTCCGTACAATATGCAATCATTGGGGCAAGCGTGTATTTTCTTATACTCCATACCCATCGGACACAATATCTTCTTCGCCTCATAGTTTCGAGATGGCAATGTGTTGCCTTCTGAAGCATTTCTTTCAACAACTCAAGCAATTCGGTAAAGCTTTTATCGCTCCACCCATTTCTCGCCTTCACATTGAACAATCTTAACACCGCCGACAACCGTGGTGAAATTAGTGCACCCTGGATACAAAGCCACTTGCGCATCACTGCACAAAGTATCATACACATGTGCGCGCTTAAAAGACTCTTGCCCAACATCACGGATCATGTCCTCTAGTCCATCGTCCATTTCCACGCCATCAACTTCCTCTCTATCCGACACCCTCTGGCCTGTCTAACGATTCACCATGGCATATCCATGTTGTATAACTCTTGCAAATCCCCTCACAAATAAGATGATCACGTATCTCCTCGCCTTCTAGTCGTCTCTCATTCAAACAGCTTAACACAAGGACAATAAAACCTTCCGCTACCACTATCGGGAGCATTTGTTTTTGCAAACCGTAGAAAATCTTCCACTCCATTCTCATACTCATCACTTGTCCGCCTAGCATTCATCCAACCGCGATCCATGACTAAACCAATACCTTCGCACTTAGTCCAACATATTCATCAACCACTTCTTATGACAGGGTATGGCCCTATCCCATTCGAGAAGAAACTTTTCCAACATTCGCTTAACAGCTAGTCCTTAACTCTCATGCTCATACTGACAAAATTTCGAAAAAGATTCTCGCGGTCTCCGACGTACACTACTTGAACGCGATGACATCCACCACGATAAAGTATGCACCGGAGAACGAAAGGAAATGTATCAATCCGAACTTTCATCAAGTATATAACATTAGAACCAATGAATAACTATTTTAACTGAATTAAGAAAAAGTTTTTTCCCAAACTGTCCAACTTTGGACAATTCAAGATCCAACACAATGAGCGGTACATTAAGCACGCACACGTACGCTCATTAGTATTGCATCTCAAACGGGAAACTAAGGCTTTACTATTTATGTAGCTTGCATGAAGATGGGGCTTGAAAAGTGAAGAAAATTAGCCAAACAGAGCCCTTCACGGCCTAGCCTTGAAAGCCATCACTACGTGATCGAGTATAGCTTAAAAGAAAGAATGGAAAAGTCGAAATCGGTCACGGCCATCCCGTGATGCCCATCACGGCCGTGGACATGTCACCGTACTGCACTTCACAAGCGAATCGATCATCACGGCCTAGCCGTGATGGGTGGTCACGCCGTGATGTACCAACCAATGAAGCAACCTCCAAGGCGTAACCTATCACGGCCTGGCCGTGATGGCCATCACGCCGTGACATGCCAACCGAACTCACCCTCACAGGCGTAACCGATCATGGCCTAGCCGTGATGGTGGTCACGCCGCGACAGCATCAAACCAAAGAAGCAACCTCCAAGGCGGAACCTATCACGGCCTGGCCATGATGGCCATCACGCCGTGACATGCCAATCGAACCAGACTTCACAGCGTAAATCGATCACGGCCTTGCCGTGATGGTGGTCACGCCGACAGTAACAACCAAGAAGCAACCTCCAGCAGTAATCCGCCACGCTTAGCCGTGACAGCAAAGACGGCCGTGACGGTGATACCACCACTGGAAAAATCCAGTCTTGAGCAACAGAACAACACATGCAAGTATATTATCCAACCATTTCGAGTCAAAGTTCATAACTTTTCTAAACAAGAAACAAATATATACCTGAGGAGGAGGAGGAGGACGAGCAAAAATGGCGCTCTTCACGCAAACGAGGGTAGTTCGCGGATGATCGTTCTCGGTGGTTCTCTTACAAAGCAAAAATGAAGGCTCGCAGTCAGCGGGTCTTCTTTGTCTATGATTGAAAAGGGGAAAAAGGACGTGAAGAAGGGAGCGAGAGAGAGAAAGAGAAAGAAAGAGAGAGAAATGAGAGAGAGAGAGACGCATACCGAGGGTAGCTCGCGACGTGAGTGCAGAGGAGAGAGATGGAAAAGCAAAGACAACGCAAACGTAAACAAGCCGCGCGTTAGCAGAGGGAGGGAGTGTTGTGTTTTAGGTACGTTCAGAAATCAAGAATGAGCGAGGGCGCAAAACACAAGGGAGGAAATAGAAAAATTGGGACTATTACACATCGGTTATAAGGAAAACCGATGTGTTAAACATCTTATACACATCGTTATGACAAAACCGATGTGTAAACATTAAACTTTTAAATTCTGATTTTTTCTTTTAAATTTTATACATCGGTTAATAAAACCGATGTGTAAAAGTAAAATCTAAATTTCTATTTTTTTTCTTTATAATTTTATACATCGGTTATTTAAAAACCGATGTGGTTACTCACCATTTTACACATCGGTTCAAAAAGAACCGATGTTGAATGTTAAAAATTCCGAGTTTTAATTTTTTTATTTTAATTTTACACATCGGTTATAAATAATCGATGTGGAAAGTTTTACACATCGGTTATTCTCTAAACCGATGTGTAATACTTTCGCTTTAATTTCAAAATGTCATCATTGTTTTACACATCGGCTTATACTAAACCGATGTGTAAACTCCGATGTAGAATCCCTTTTCCGCACTAGTGAATCAATCAAATAGTTTTTCAAGTAAGATGAATAAATATATTAAGATATATAAATATATTTTCTAAATTTGATTAACTTCCATGGAGAAAAGAGGAGAAATAAATCCAATAGATTTTAAAGAGAGAAGAAAAAAAATGAATAATAAACATATGTTCTATAAATGGTTAACTTGCACGGGGAAAAAATATATAAATCAACTAGATTTCTAAGAGAAAATAAAATTAATAATATGATATATAAGTATTATTTAGATATAGAAATAGTTCAGTTGCATGGGAATAAGAGGATAAATAAATCAAACAGATTTTAAAGAGATAAGATAAAATATGATAGATAAATATATTTTCTAATAATTGTGAACTTTCAAATGAAAGAATAATTTTTTAAAGAGAGAAGATTTATAAATCAAATAAATTAAAAATTAATGTTAAAAAATTAGCATATTCCTCGTGCTAGTTACTCTAGTTTGAAAAACAGAGACAAGAAATGTGTGACGGATTTGATTAGGTTAGTTGGGTGACGGATTTTATTTTCCTTTATTTTATTGTAATTCAATATCATAAATAGTTTATTAATTCATTCAATTACAACAAAATAATGGATAATAAATGTGACAAGAATGGGGTATAAAAATTCATTAGCTTGAAGAGTTGAAGGTAAAAAACACACCTAGTTTGGCTGACATTGATGTATCAAGAATGTACAAATTTGTCTAAGAGACCAAAACTGGATATAGGGCCACTGGCTCGACAATGTTTTTTTTTTTTGATAAGCAAAAATTTATTTAATATGGAGTACAAGAAGTACTCAAACCAAATACAAATCAAATGTTTACATCAAATGGTCAAAACAACCCAAAGGGTTCATACACCAATCAGAAAATTTCCACTTTGAATTTCTACCTTCCTTAGCCAAAACCACCCCCAAGAAACCAATTTTATATTAGATAAAGCATCGAAAGGTCACCACACCATCACTCAAAATGATTCTGCATGCGTAATAGCCATAAACACCATACCACCGCACTCCGGATAATATATTTCACCTTTCTTACCCCGCCTACCTCTGCAAGGAAGGCAATGCTGCACAAAATTTTCAATTACCTCATGATGCCAAACCCCAGACAAACCAATCCACTCAAAAACTGAGCTCCACACTTTATAAGCAAAAGGGCAAGAGAAGAGAGCATGACTAATAGATTCAATGTCAACAGAACAAAAAACACAACAAGTGTTATGGTTGTCCATAATAATGCCTCTTTTTAGAAGAGCGTCCTAACAAAAGCCTCCAAACAAAAACCGCCACCTTTGAGGGAATGGAAGTCTCCCAAACAGCCATAATAGCTCTAGATAAATTCCGATTCAAGGCAAACCCGTCATCTCTAGATATGATATCTGAATAAGCCGATTTAACAGAAAAATTACCCGAGGGATCAAGTTTCCACCTCCAAATATCAGTTTCTGATTCACAAGGATTGTGCCCATACAACAAAGCTTGTACCTCCACCAAGAATACTTCCTCCATAGCCGAAAGATGATGGTTCCAGACCCAATTCCAAACCCAAGTACCGTTGATCCACGAGCCAACTTCAAGAACGCATGCATTTTTATTTGTCGCCGCATCAAACAAAACCGAAAAAGCAGATTTAATTGAGCAAGGCCCTAACCAATTGTCTTCCCGTGCGTGCTACATCCCCACTCCCAAGTTTAATGCATACTTTAATCATAGAACCAACCTGGATGACAGATACCAAATCTCTCCACCAAAGTGAATCATGACTCACGAACTCGTGCCCTCAAGGAGAATTCTCACTAGAGGACCATATTTAAGAGATAAAAATCTATACTGCATCGCATCGGCTTCATGTAGACACCTCCATTTCCACTTTGATAAGAGACCGATATCAAGACTTCCAAATTTTTAATTCCTAAACCTCCCTTCTCCTTTGGTGTGCATACCTTCTCCCAACTCACCCAACAAACTTTTCGGGATTCATTAAAATCACCCCACAAAAAATTCCTTTGAATACTATATAGAACCTTTAGCACTTTCTTAGGAACTTTATACATGGAAAGTAAATAAAAAGAAAAGCGAGACATTAACCGAATTAATTAGCGTAACCCTTCCACCTATAGAAAGATGCCTATGTTTCCGTGAAGCTAACTTTTTACGCATCAATTCCACCAACGAGTCCCAAGTGGAGCATCTCCTGGGATTTGCCCCCACCGGGATGCCAAGGAACTTGAACGGTAGTGAACTTGAGGAACATGATAGGAAATTAGTAGCCGCCATCATAAATCTTTCAGTAACATTGATGCCAAACAAGCTACTCTTGGAAAAATTAATCCGAAGACCGGACACCAATTCAAAACCCTCAAAATAGATTTTAAGCTCCATAAATTATCCCAAGTAGGTTCACACAAAAAGATAGTATCATCCGCGTATTGCAAAATTGGAAATGACACCTCGGAAAAGCCTTGTAGGTAGTAAAACAACCCGCCTCGATAGCGCTTAGAGACCAGGCCGGATAAACCCTCACCGCTATTAGAAATAAAAAGGGGCAAGTGGATCTCCTTGGCGTAAACCACGTGACATCTCAAACTCCCTAGTAGGGACTCGCCATTCACAGGTACCGACATCGAGCCCGATCCGATACATGCTCTCATCCACCTTCTCCAAACCAAAGAGAAACACATCCTAGACATCATATAATCCAAATAGTCCCAATCCACCGAGTCGTATGCTTTCTCAAAATCTACCTTAAAGAGTAAACACTTCCCTTTCCTCCTCTTAACCAGATCAATCATCTCATTAGCAATGAGGACACCATCCGGAATCACCTGTTAGGTAAGAAAGCGGACCGACATGGAGAGATGACTTTACCCAAAATAACTTTAAGCCTGGAAGCCAATAACTTTGCAATAATCTTATACAAGCAACCAATTAAAGAAATAGGACGGAATTCCTTCAAGGATTGTGGATGATTAGTCTTGGGATGAGTGCCAAAAATGAGGATGTGATCGCTTGGGAGACACGCATTTTTCTCGAAATTCCGAACATATTCCAGCAGCTCCAACTTTAATAACTCCCAATTTGCCTTAATGAAATTAAAATTAAAGCCGTCCGGCCCCGGCATTTGTTACCATCGCAAGACCATACAACCTCATGAAGCTCCTCCAAAGAAACCGTATCAATTAAGAGACAATTATCTTCTTCCGAAATTTCTTTGAAGATTATACCATCCAAATTTGGACTGGATGAAAGACAAATTTGAGGAAAAAATGCTCCTTGAAATATCTATGCTTTCATTCTTTATATCCTCAACCGACTCGATCCACGAATCACCAATCTTCAATGCGTTCAACTGATTCCTCCTTCTTCTACCTTTAATATAGGCGTGAAAAAAAGAAGTGTTTGCATCACCCTCTTGAAACCACCTTGTTATGGATTTTTGAAGAAGAATACTTTCTTTTTTATGAAGCAAATTCCAAAACCGACTATTCAAGATCTGTCTCTGTTCTGGCTTTGGATCACCACCACTGGCAGCTATTTCATCAAGAGAATTCAAACCCAGAACAACCTCATCAATTCTTAAGTCGACCACACCAAAAACTTCTTTGTTCCACCATTTCACCTTATCTTTCAAAAAGCTTGAGTTTTTCCTTTAAAACAAAGCCCTTCCATCCCTCCACACTAAAGTCAGCCCAAAGAAATTTTAACAAAATCCCCAATCCTTCATGTTCCAACCAGCAATTGTTGAAATGAAACGGCTTTGTACCCCAGCTTAACACCTCCTTCAACCACACCGGCAATGATCTCGAGATATCTCTATCCCCCACCCATTGAGCATAAATATTCCAATCCCGAATTACCCCTTCGGACAAGAGAATGCGATCAAGTCTACTCATTGATTTACCATCGTGGCTAAACTAAGTGAATTTTTTTCCCACTGCAGGGACATCCACCACCTCCATATAATCCACGAGCTTTTAAATCCCAACAATTCAGCCTCGATTGACCTGTAAATTCCTCCCCTTTCTTTCGTTGATATCTAACACAGCATTAAAATCTCCCGCTAGACACCAATCCCCCTTCTCAAAACCGCCCTTAGACATACACAGATTCATCCCACATTTTAGCGTTTTCGATCATAGAACAAGGTGCATATATATTGACAATATATAAAGGTCTAACCGAGGTCACCATGTTTTGAGCAGATTCCAACAAAACCTTCACCCCGAAAATTGGAACAACAAATTAAACAAACCAGATTTCCACATCATAATCAAACCACCGTAAAAGCCATCAAAGATCTTTAGCAACCCATTCAACCTCCTCACTACCCCACAAACTATGAATAAATTTATTATCAATTGAAGCGCATTTGGACTCTTGAAGCAAACAAACATCAAAATTACCCGATTGTAAAAGGGATCTGATTCTCGCACCCTTAGAAGGATCCCGTAACCCCTCACATTCCAAGTGACAATTAACATGGCTGACCACTTTTTCTCTCCTTCACACCATGGGCAATCTGATCTCCTCGGCTTCCATGGCTCGATTTCGAGATATAGGCTTTTGCCTGCCTGCATTTTTCCCTGCAGAGACTCTTCGTAGTTCCTCCAAAAATCTGGCATTACCGCAAACAATGTCCGAGCCGTGAGTTGAGTCACAACAAAGCACCGAACCACCAGAGAAATTTGAGACCTCCGAGGCATGTTGATTCTGGAGTTTTACGAGGACCCTTCCTGTGATGATTCTCAATAGTTGGGCAGGCAAAGAGTGCTGCGCCTCGTAGTTTTCGCACAACGCCTCATTAGGAAGTTCTCGCAAAGCTTCAATCCCATCCGAGCCCATCACAAAGATAAGAGCCCGCTCCCCCCCCCCCACCCTCTAAAGTCATGGGCCTGCTTACATATTGAGCCCACACTTGAAATCTCCACTCTATCCATGACGTTACCAACGACCTGCACCGAACCGCTCCTCATTTATCACAAAGAACTTGAAGTAAGTTACAATTCTCCAAACCACACCCATTCCCGAGTGCACCGCACCTCCCGAGTACATTGCACCTTTCCACCTCAAACGAGGAGCTCTTGTGATCAAAGCATCAACCCCATTTCCTAAAAACCAAACTATCATACTTAATCATTAGCGCCATTAAATTTTGAGATATCCACATCAATATCCTCGAAAATCTCTCCTTCCTCCAACTCCTCGGAATCGCCCTGCTTCACTACCCTTGGCATCGGCGTCGCTTATCTTCCTCCACCGACGGGCGTGGATATGGCGTTAACCACCGCATAGGACCATACCAGGCTTCAACCATTTTTATCGAGAAGAACACATCATTGATGTTAATCACCGATACCCTCGTTAACCAAATCATGAGTCTTTGTACGATATAGGATTCTCGCAACGCCCATGCATTTTTTTCTTTCTAGTGTTGTCGCTGACATCAACAAAGGTCCCAAATGGAGCAACTAAAAATTCAAAACTCCGAACACCATGCATGCGCAGGAATCCCATAACACCTGATCCAAGTCAAACGCTCATTATCCACTTCCCTTGGGCTCCACTTCGCCCGAGTTCCTCGAACCACCGAGTCACCCCGCCTCTACCTCCTTCAACCAAAGCTTGCATGTCTTCATTTTCCTCTGCTTCCAAAAAGAACCAGATTCGCCCCCATAGGAGTAACCTTTACCGCAAAATAACCTTGACGAAGGAATTCTTCCTGCATGCCATAGGTAGTACCCGGTGTACACACTTTCCCTACATAAGCGTTTCCCAGTTTTTGGACTGTCCCCATGTCCACCGAAAACTCCAGATTCGCAGGACGCCATTTCTTCACATAGCACTTCTCTTTCACCGCAAACCCCTTACTGGCACTTGACCCATTTTTAACGACGTTGGCGAAAGAAGGACCCGCATGGCTGTCTTTCTCCATGCATGAACGAGGCTGGGCTACTCTTCCCTCTTGAAAGGCCTCGATAATTCCCGGAGCCGCTTTCCCCGACCCCAAGATGCATGTTGCGTTCAAACTGGGAATGTTCACGTGATATTTTTGGCTACCAATTATGATATTATCAAGTTTAGTTGCAAACAACTTTGGATCGGATACGTTCGTGGAACCCGACAAAGCCGAGCGCTTTCCCCACCTGTCTCGCTTTGCATGGCACGACAACTTCAATAACACTCCCATATTTTTGGAACACACTCAGGATCTCCTTAGCCCCAAAAGCATCCGAAACTCTGAAAAGAAAAAGGAAACTAAATAGACCTTGTTGACATTGATCTTTTCGCCCGTGACAGCAATATCCACCAAACGCTGCCTCGCCTATGTCGGTCTTTCTTTCCTTTGGAGTCTCAAGCTTCCTACGCATTTACCACCCATTCATCTTCCCCCGGTTCCCATTTGTTGAAGCAAAAGAAATGCTCAAGAAGGAGGGGGAAGTGCCACTGCAGTTACCAGAAGAAGGATCAACAGCAAGAATAAAACAAGCCTTGCATTGCAGTAATCTTGGTGGGTTCTTGTTTTTGGAAAGAACCCTTTTGAAGAGAGAACGTTGAGAGGTTTAAGATTGAGGCATGGAGAGAATCGTAGAAGATGCTGCTTACCAAAGGAATGGAGTCATCACACTCAAGTTGGCTGTGAAGAACAAGGCAATGGAACACGTGACAAACAAGATCGCCCATTCTACAAGAAACGACGCAAAGAAAGTAGTGGAAGCAGCATCAACGTGGAATATTCGTGGAGGGGATAGGCATAGAGAGATGCAGCATCCTTCTTGTGATGGTGATCCATATGGTTGAAAGATTTGGTGGCAGAATGAGAAGAGAGGGTAACAGAAACATTTCTCTCAAACACAGTGCCTTTGCTTGCATGGGTAGACTGTGTCCAAATATCATGTTATAGGCGTTCAAGGAGCATCCTTATAACTCAGAATAAATACATTGGCAAGGCATAGTTAATATAAATTTTTTAAGATGATATTTTTCCTTTTACATTGCACGGCCATTATACTATATATATATATATATATATATATATATATATATATATATGTTGTTTCTAATATTTAATAAAATTGAAACTACTGCATGGAACTTTCATGTAAGTTATATTTTAAATTTAATTCTTAATCTTATTTCAAATTGGAAACTTTTTTGCTAATATAATACACTGAACATTGTAAAAAGACAAGTAATTTAGTGATTATCGACCTTGTGGGTCCGTTTGATTCGCAAGACAGAAGAATAAAGACAAGACAAAGATGCAATGCATGCATTAATAGTGGTTGAGTTACAAGACAAATTTTTGTGATGTGTGGTGTTTGTAGTTGATGCACGGAACAATCGATTTTGTCCAAGATGTTGTTTGATATGCTTACGCAATCGGACAGACAACGGAAAATTTACTAAAATGCCATTTGTACTATATAATGTTTGATGTGCATTATAAAAATATGCGAACAAGAATTTTATATTTTAAATACTTTTTTTATTTATAATTAAATTATTATCAAGCTATCCTCTTATAATATATTAATAATATATATTATCAAGTTTTTTTTATATAATTAAGACATATTAAAATATACATATACGATAGTAAATACTATAATTAAAAAACAGAAATAGAAATAGCAATGTCGTCGTCATCTCCAAAGTTGTCATCTTCACACTCACAGAGCACAACCCCAACACACCGCCATCCCCATCACTCTGACGCCACCATCATGTTGGAGCGTGCACTCTCCTCCCGACGCTACAACCTCCACGGCGACTCTGACCCCGACGACACTGCCATCTCCTCCGTCAACGGCGACGAATCTAAGACCAAGAAACACCAACACATCTTCTTCCGAATCACCAACAGGGCTTCCAATTACCTTTCCAGATTCTCAGGTTCGGGTTCGGGTTCCTCTCAGTACTGGGCTTGTGCCATCGTGACGAGGTGGGATCAGCGACGGCGCAACGACGGAGCCGGCAGAACGACAGATCGAGAGCTAGAGGTGACGAGGACGGAGCAGCGACGGCTCAACGACGGAGCAGGGAGAACGACAGATCTAGAGCTAGTAGTGACGAGGTGACAGGGACGGATCGGCCGACGGGCACGACGATGGAGCAGGGAGAACGACAGATCCAGAGCTTGTGGTGACGAGGGGACAGGGACAGAGCAGCGGCGGAGTGAGATTATGGTGAGAACGACAGAGAACGACGGACATGCTTGTGGTGACGGGGACAGGGACAGAGCTTGTGCCTCTATTTTCACATATTTGTTCACAGATTGAGATTGGAACAATGGAGAAGAGGGTCAGGGGTACTTAGAAGATAATGCTCCACATTTGAAGGGGATGTGGGCAAAGGGAGTTCAAAACTCGTGGCGTGAGGAGGAATGCAGGGGAGAAAAATCTCGTGGCAGGGAGAAAAATGCTGGAGGTGGGTTATCATGAGGAAGACGTGACCAAAGGAGGGTTGGAGGATAATTTTGACATTTCATTTATTTTGTGCACACTACAAGTTTTTGTCCCTTGATTAAGTGGGTAACAAAACTTTAAGTTTTTGTCCATCCACCATCTTGTTTTTGTCCCGTCCATAAGCCAAATTAAAAATCAAACATGTAACAAAATGATTTGTCCTATACTGTCCCTTAAAAAATAACAAATCAAACGGACCCTGTATCTGTTATAAGCACTTTTTTACAAGGGGTTATAAGCACATTATGGAACACCATACCAATACATAAGATTTAAAAATTGAAAAACATGAAGTCAAAAAATTTATTGAAAAACATGTTGGCAATTAATTTTGTCTCTCGATGCGCTCTTCAAGGTTTAACATTCAACTGCTAGATCGATACTCTTTACTTAGGCCATCCATATTGTTTTTAAATATTTCATGCAAAACAAGTTTGCTTATGAGAGGTCGACAACAAATATAAAAAAATACAACGGTGGGTAAATTTCTTTGTTTCAATTGATGTCACCTCAGTATTTATTTCCATACTAAAAATCATTAGAAATTTACATCATGATAAGCTCAACTCAAATAATATAACCCGCGCAGTGTATGGGTCAAACATACTAGTTCTCCATTTAAATTTTTAGAAGTTTCATACTTTTTTAATTTCAAATAATTATAATTTTAATTACTAAGGGGTTTTTTTTTTACTAATGACATAATGACAAAATTGTAAAAAAGAAAGTTGAAATATTAAATAATAAATGAGAACATATTTCATTAGATATGCAACCCTTCATCTAATCTAATGTGGCCTGGCAACCTGTGGCTCCACCAACCAAATTTCCTACGAATTGTTGGACGAGATGCCGACGACAACTCCTATACACAAAACGTGAATCATCCGCCACCCAGTGGAAAACATTGAAACCCTTCCTCGGTCCAAACCTAATGGAACCAGCAACCCGCACATCAAACCTAACCAAACCACGCTCCCTCCTCGTTAATGCCATCCAAGACAAATGGTTCGACTTTTAACGCCAACCGCAGAGAACGTGACGTTAAGGGTGGTCTCCGACATGGAACCCTCGCCTAAAAGGCATAAGCAAGGATTTCGAGAGCAACACATTGTCGTAGTAAACACTTGATTTGAGCGTGTTGTAGTTAACAGCCAAGTTCTTGTTGGAGTTTTTAACGAGGATTCCGACCGCAAGCCGGGGCACCGCCACGTATTCGAGAGGAGTTGAAGTTGGTGAGGGTTAGTGACTCCACTTTGAAGTGAGGCACCTTGGGATAGAACAAGTTGATCACTAAAAGGTAGCTGATCACGCAGTGATGCCGCATATGATAAAGATAATAATATTGAACAACCAATAACAAAGGTCCGATCGTAATGGGGCACCAAGCGCGTGAGGAGAATATGAGTTTGGCATGGTAGATAGTGTATTTTCTATAATATTTGATATTTGATTTGGCTTATATATACTTTTTTTTGTGTATAAAAAATTATAGAATATGATTTGATTTGTTTTTGTGACATGCGTATTCCATTATTTTTCAGATCAGATTTTGCACGTTTTCCCATAATAATACAGCAATATGAACATGATTTTGTTTTAAATTTAAGGATTTAATTGATATACACCGTTAGTGTAAAGATTGTTTACACAAATAATCAATCGTAAATTGATACATAATTAAAAATATCTCGATTCTCATCCTAACTACGTTAAAGTCATTTATGCAGTGATTTTTGATTGATTGATAATGTAAAAACTTTACACTTACAATGCATGATAATTAAACTCTACAATTAACGTGACATTAATTAGTTGCTTCAGGAAAAAAAAATTGATAAGTAATCAACATACAATCAAGGGACTTCTACTATCATCATATGTAATATAATTATAGCCCCTATGTACCTGATATTGATTTTTTATTTAGCCCTTATATATACTCCTAGACTCATAGTAACATATGATGAAGACTACATTAAAAATAATTATGTATATAAACACTGATTGAAACTTTTTCCGTCCAGAATTCAAATTAAAAGTGAGTGTTATGGTTTGAGATAAAAATATTTTTATAAAAATGATTCATTAATTCTATAATTTAATTAACAATTTATTATATTGACTAAATATTTAAGATTTGTTGTATATTTTATGATATTTCAAAAATTTATTTTTAAAATCTAATAATAAAATAATCAATTTTATTTATTTTTCTTTATAGCCTTTTAAAGACACTAAATTGCTTTTTCAATTTAAATGTTGTAACGTCCCTGTTTCAAGTTGAAATAGTTTAAATACAATTGATTTCATACATGCATTTTTATTTGATTAGAAATCAAATCAATTGTGTTATATTAAATTATTGGTTTCTACAAGTTATTGCAATTAATTGGCAGATTCATTCTTTTATATTGTGCACATGTGATTTATATTGTGTATAGCTGGAGATATGCAGTTTTGTTTCAACGTCTCTAATGACATTAAATAATTTTAATTCCTTTCAATGCCTTTCAATGCAACATTCATTTGCTGGAAAGGATAAATATATTTTGATTAGAAAATTTTCAGTATGACCAATATTATAGTGGCCTACAAGATAGAAGATAGAAGAATCATGAATGGTTCCAAATATTATGAGTGATATCTGATCTCTTCCCCACTCCCAACCTCTATGTTCTGCTTTTATTTTTCTCGCCTTCTAATTTCAAAATAATAATTATTATTATTGCAAAATGGAAGTGAGAAAAAATGGTCAGCACCAAATTATAATTTTTTTAAAAAATACAATCCACTGTAAAATACAACGTTGAGATAAATAGAATAGCAACATATTGAGAGCAATGTCAAATGCTAAAATAATATAATAGGTAAATATATTTTTCTTAAAATGGTTAACTTACACAAGAAAAAAGAATAAATAAATCAAACAAATTTTCAATAGAAAATAAAATTAATAATATGATAGATAAATATATTTTATAAAAAATGTTTAACTAGCACGGGAAAAGATGAGAGATAAATCGAATAGATTTTCGAGAGAGAATACAAATAATAATATGATAGATAAATATCTCATTATAAAAAATTATTAACTTGCATGGGGAAGAGAAGAAATAAATCATATACATTTTCAAGAGAAAAGAAAAAATACAATAGATAAATATACTTTTTAAAAATGGTTAATTTGCACCGACAAATAGGAGAAATCAATCAAATAGTTTTTCAAGTAAGATGAATAAATATATTAAGATATTTAAATATATTTTCTAAATTTGGTTAACTTCCATGGAGAAAAGATGAGAAATAAATCCAATAGATTTTAAAGAGAGAAGAAAAAAATGAATAATAAACATATGTTCTATAAATGGTTAACTTGCACGAAAAAATATATAAATCAACTAGATTTCTTAGAGAAAATAAAATTAATAATATGATATATAAGTATTATTTATATATAGAAATAGTTCAGTGGCATGGGCAAAAGAGGATAAATAAATCAAACAGATTTTAAAGAGATAAGATAAAATATGATAGATAAATATATTTTCTAATAATTATGAACTTTCAGCGGAAAGAATAATTTTTTAAAGAGAGAAGGTTTATAAATCAAATAAATTAAAAATTAATGTTAAAAAATTAGCATATTCCTCGTGCTAGTTACTCTAGTTTGAAAAAAAGAGACAAGAAATGTGTGACGGATTTGATTAGGTTAGTTGGGTGACGGATTTTATTTTCCTTTATTTTATTGTAATTCAATATCATAAATAGTTTATTAATTCATTCAATTACAACAAAATAATGGATAATAAATGTGACAAGAATGGGGTCTAAAAATTCATTAGCTTGAAGAGTTGAAGGTAAAAACACACCTAGTTTGGCTGACATTGATGTATCAAGAATGTACAAATTTGTCTAAGAGAACAAACCAGATATAGGGCCAGCTGGCTCGACAATGTTTTTTTTTTTTTGATAAGCAAAAATTTATTGAATATGGAGTACAAGAAGTACTCAAACCCAATACAAATCAAATGTTTACATCAAATGGTCAAAACAACCCAAAGGGTTCATACACCAATCGGAAAATTTCCACTTTGAATTTCTACCTTCCTTAGCCAAAAACCACCCCCAAGAAAACCAATTTTATATTAGATAAAACATCGAAAAGGTCATGGATCACATTGCCGCCACGCGCCAAAAAGAACGAGAAAGCATAAAATAATGCAAGATAGTGCGACAACTCGGATCGCCTCTCAAGGACTCTTTAGGTGTTGTTATTATTAATGTAAAAGTTAGCAAAAATTAGAAATGGGGTTTTGGATTGAAAACTAAATTAAGAAAACAAAACAATAAAAACAAAGCGCTTAAAGAAAATAGCAATTAGACAAAAGCGATTAACCTACTCGCTCTCGCTTCCCACTATCATTGGTTCATGCAATTCCTAAGCAGATACTAATCCTCCAGTGTTGTAGCAACAATTAACAAACGAAACCGCTACTACAGATGTATGTTCCTATTCCCGAAATAACAAACGGGTTAAGCTCTCATGAACAAACGAATATGAATGAACACACGTGAAATAACAAACGCGATTATATATAGGAACATAGCATCACCGAATGAAACAATACCACACTATATATTACCAAATAACAAAATGAAAACATACAGATGGCATTGAAAAGAGAAAAGCAACTAATCATGGAATACGTAACCTCAAGTGTTAACATAAACCACCATGTAAGATTAATCTAGGAGACTAGCTCTCCATTACAAAAAGAAAGACAACAAACTAAAAGGAAAACACAATAGCTAACAAGTTCGTAAACTAGCCAAAATCAGCTAATTCGACTCTCCTCTTCATTTCCGCCTAAGACCGCTATATACACGCTTCTCGGAGTCGAGTACTCGCGAGGCGAAGCACCGCTCGCGAGGCGAATTACATGAAAGGTCTGCAACTCTTTGTCTTCTCGCGAGGCGAGCACATACTGCGCGAGGCGAATCTTCGCCTTCCAACCGTTACGCCCGTGGCATTCAACACGCCCAAAACCGTGATGGCTTCCGATCTTCCAAGACTCGCGAGGCGAAGGAATGCTCGTGGGCGAACTCTTCAATCTTCGGGACTGCCACGGCCGTGATCTTCAACACGGGCAAGCCGTGATCGCCTCCGACTTTTTCATGGTTGCAATATCGCGGGGCGAGAGATTATTCGCGGGCGAGTGGCTCCGGATTTATTACTTTTTATTAACCTCGAAAATAGAAAATAAAAGTAAATAATTATTCAACTCTAAAAAAACAAAATTAACTTAAAAAAAATTTACATACTCAAAATATTACTTAGGAAAAATAAAGTCTAATTTTTGTGAAAATGATATAAAATAAGCACAAATACAAGGTCTTTACTAGTTATAAAACCAAAAAACAGAGGCTCATCAAAATACCCCAAACTTAAACTTTGCTTGTCCCCAAGCAAACTACACTCAAAAACTTGAAAAGACTCAAGACTCGGCAAGCTTAAAAATTCAATGAAATTTAACACAGATTTCAAGAAATTTTTCAAAATATTTTTAAATGTTCCCCCTTTCAAAAAAATACAATCCAATCCCAACATTAATTTATTCCGAACATTTGAGAATTTAATCATTCAGACAATCAGAAATCTAAGCAGGGGGTCAAAGTTACACACAAGAGGGAGATCACCAAAATCAAACAACTGCCTTCCTCACAAGGGACATTTGTGTTCACTCAATCGCCAATTTGTGTCAAAGCTAACATTTCACTCTGGCCACTTTTAAGAAGCACTTCCCATAAATTTGATTTTCATCTCAAAATGATTCCCACATAAAAACATGCAAGCAACATCAAAAGGTCTTTTATGGGTTGTAATGGGGCCTGGCTAAGGGTAGGATATACAAAGGTACTAGGCTGAGGACCCTAGGAACTAAGAGAGCATGAACATTATTTACACTTTGAAATTCACTCAAGTTCCTTTCTTAATTTTTTTCTTTTATGCCTTGGGTGGCTACAGCCTTTTTTTATTTCTTTTTGCATTTTTGTATTTTTTTTTCTTATTTTTTCTTTTCTTTTCTTTTTCTTTTTTTTTCTTCTTTTTTTTCATTTTTACACTTTTCATTTTTTTTTTCTTTCTTTTCCCAATCCCAAACAACACATTGCACCTTGCAGCCACCCCAAACTTTGGTTTCTTGCACCCATTCTAAGATTACATGCTCTCCTAATCCTAAGATCGGCTTAACATGGTTTTCCAGATTTTGGGCTTATAACATTAGGTTATCAAGAATTAACAAAGCAAATAGGCTCAATGGGGCTAACTAAGGAACATGCATTAGGAATGGTTATTTTAGGCTAAGTAGCTATTTACAAAGAAACTGCCTAAATCATATGAAGCAAACATATAATCATGCAAACCAAAAAGAGATTCAATCAAATTCAGGAAAGTGCAATCAAAAAGTGATTTTCACACAGTTTAAAACATGTTGGAGGCTCAAAAACCTCACCTGGACATTTATTTGCAAATTATTTGAAAGAGATTCTATCCCTAGTGTGTGCTTCCTATCACCCCAAACTTATCATTCATCATGCCATCATAACAAAATCTCCAAAGTTCAGTTTTCAATCATATGGGGATCATTTTTTTCAATTTTTTTTTTCAAATCATAGGGGGAAAACAGTCAACACTATCATGCAATCAATCTATGCAAAATTAGTCAAATCCAATAAACTTGCCAATACCAAGACACAAGCACAACTCCTGAGCTTCTCAAATTATTCAGGAGCATTATTCAAAACAAAACAGAATTAAAGCAAGGAAAATAAAATAAAATTAAAAAGAAGAAAGGTTAAGAAAAACTCATTCAGAGGCGGTTCCACCGGGATCCCATTGCTTGTAACATAAGTCCCACGTGGTAGCCAAATGACTGAAATTCATTCCAAGCCTCCCTAACTTGCAGCTTTGATGCGGAGGTGGGTGCTTGACAATCATAGTAACCTCGCCTAGTGCGGCGGACTTTTCACTACCTCTCGGGTCACAGATGACCTCCTTCTCAATAAAATCCTCCCAATAGAAATGGGTTTCAACCACTTGGACTGGCCATGGTGCAAAATCCAAGGGTTTCAACTCCATCACTGGTTCCTCAGGGGGAGGTAGTAAACAGTTAGAAATGGTTATCGGTGCTGCTTCATTCTCATTATCATCCTGCAAAATAGAGTCAAGAAACTGGCCACAAACAGCACACGGGTTAGTGTCAGTACAGTTAATACATGTAGTAAAAGAAACTGAGTTAGTAAAGGTATGATTGTCTGGACTTTCTGCACACGGTTCATCCACCCCATCACTTTCAACACATGCATCTAAAACCAAAGATTCTTCTTTATCCTCAAGCACAGTGGAGCGAATGTCCTCTTGATCTTCCTGATCCTCATTTCCTATATGATCATGGCCCTCAACCTCATTTGTCTCCTGTTCCATATGGATGCTTTGCTTAACATACCTTTCAAAATAACAATCTACACACAAAGCAGTTCCATCACGATAACATGCATTAGGATCAGGGGATTCAACACTAAATTCATCATCAACAGAAGTATTATCAGAATCATAATCAGAAGTATTTTCAAAAATAACTGGTGAATCTTTATGTTCTTCAATGGGCTGTGGAGTTAGCATTGCAGCCGAGTCAAGCAGAATTTGATCAATTAGAGCCCACAACTTTTGAGATTCAGCTTGGTCCTCTCGTTGGGCTTCAAGATTACTTGCCTCCATTGCCTCAATCCTCTTATGAAATTCAAGATTGTATGCTTCCGCTTGTGCAGCCATTTGTTGTAGCATTTCTTCCAAACCGAGTCGGCTAGTGTAGGTCGGGGCCGGGTATTGCCGGGCTTATCGCCATCCATTGATTGTTCTCTTCCATTTGTTGTATCATAGAAGCAATCTCATCCAAGGTGCTCGTGAAGGTTCGGACGGCAGCAGGGTGGTCACTTGGCTAGGATAGTATGGTGGTGGCTCACTAAAATTAGGATAATACATGCAAGGTGGTGGTTCATGATAAACATTAGGCAAATAATTTCGCATATAATTATCCATGGGCAATATTCACAAACTGACAATGCAGAAAACTAATTAGCAAAGATTTTTTTTTTTAAATTATTTTCTGCCTAATAACAACAAACCGGAGTCCCTGCAACCGGCGCCAATTTTTGACCGCGCATGCCGCCACGCGCCAAAAAGAACGAGCGTTTATAAAATAATGCAGATAGTGCGACAACTCGGATCGCCTCTCAAGGACTTTTAGGTGTTGTTATTATAACGGAAAAAGTTAGAAAAAAATTAGAAATGGGGGTTTTGGATTGAAAACTAAATTAAGAAAACAAAACAATAAAAACAAAGCAAGTAAAAGAAAATAGCAATTAGACAAAAGCGATTAACCCATCGCTTCTCGCTTCCCACTATCATTGGTTCATGCAATTCCTAAGCAGATACTAATCCCCTCCGTGCCAGCAACAATTAACAAACGAAAACCGCTACTACAGATGTATGTTCCTATTCCGAAATAACAAACGGTTAAGCTCTCATGAACAAACGAACATGAATGAACACACGCGAAATAACAAATGCGATTATATATAGGAACATAGCATCACCGAAATGAAACAATACCACACTATATATTACTGAAATAACAAATAGAAACATACAAAGATGGCATTGAAAAGAGAAAAGCAACTAATCATGGAATACGTAACCTCAAGTGTTAACAAACCACCATTACAAGATTAATCTAGAGACTAGCTCTCCATTACAAAAGAAAGACAACAAACTAAAAGGAAAACAATAGCTAACAAGTTCGGAAACTAGCCAAAACTGGCTAATTCTCGACTCTCCTCTTCATTTCGCCTAAGACCGCTTATATACACGCTTCGGAGTCGAGTACTGCGAGGCGAAGCAATCGGCTCATGCGAGGCGAATTACATGAAAGGTCTCGCAACTCTTTGTCTTCTCGCGAGGCGAGCACATACTTCGCGAGGCGAATCTTCGGCCTTCCAACTGTTACGCCCGTGGCATTCAACACGCCCAAACCGTGATGGCTTCGATCTTCCAAGACTCACGAGGCGAAGGAATGCTGCCGCGGGCGAACTCTTCAATCTTCGTAATTGCCACGACTGTGATCTTCAACACGGCAAGCCGTGATCGCCTCTCGACTTTTTCATGAGTGCAACATCATGGGCAGAGATTATTCATGTGGCAAGGCTCCGCATTTATTACTTTTATTAACCTGAAAATAGAAAATAAAAGTAAATAATTATTCAACTCTAAAACAACTAAATTAACTTAAAAACAATTTACGGACTCAAAATATTACTTAGGAACAATAAAGTCTAATTTGGGTGAAAATGATATAAAATAAGCACAAAGCCAAGGTCTTTACTAGTTATAAACCAATCAAACAGAGGCTCATCACCACCCACACCATCATCAAAAATGATTCTGTTATGAATAGCCATAAACACCATACCACCGCACTCCGCATAATATATTTCACCTTTCTTACCCCGCCTACCTCTGCAAGGAAGGCAATGCCGCACAAAATTTTCAATTACCTCATGATGCCAAACCCGACATAAACCAATCCACTCAAAAACTGGAGCTCCACACTTTATAAGCAAAAGGGCAAGAGAAGAGAGCATGACTAATAGATTCAATGTCAACGTAACAAAAACACAACAAGTGTTATGGTTGTCCATAATAATGCCTCTTTTTAGAAGAGCGTCCCTAGCTCGCAACCTATCTAACAAAAGCCTCCAAACAAAAAACCGCCACCTTTGAGGGAATGGAAGTCTCCCAAACAGCCATAATAGCTCTAGATAAATTCCGATTCAAGGCAAACCCGTCATCTCTAGATATGATATCTCGAATAAGCCGATTTAACGGAAAAATTACCCGAGGGATCAAGTTTCCACCTCCAAATATCAGCTTCGATTCACAAGGATTGTGCCCATACAACAAAGCTTGTACCTCCACCAAGAATACTTCCTCCATAGCCGAAAGATGATGGTTCCACTCCAATTCCAAACCCAAGTACCGTTGATCCACGAGCCAACTCTCAGTAACGCATGCATTTTTATTTGTCACGCATCAAACAAAACCTAAAAGCAGATTTAATTGAGCAAGGCCCTAACCAATTGTCTTCCCGTGGCGTGCTACATCCCCACTCCCAAGTTTAATGCATACCGAATCATGGAACCAGCCTCGGATGACAGGATACCAAATCTCTCCACCAAAGTGAATCATGATCGCTAACTCGTGCCCTCAAGGAGAATTCTCGACTAGAGGACCATATTTAAGAGATAAAAATCTATACTGCACCGCATCGTGTTCATGTAGACACCTCCATTTCCACTTTGATAAGAGACTCGATATTGAAGACTTCCAAATTTTTAATTCCTAAACCTCCCTTCTCCTTTGGTGTGCATACCTTCTCCCAACTCACCCAACAAACTTTTCGGGATTCATTAAAATCACCCCACAAAAATTCCTTTGAATACTATATAGAACCTTTAGCACTTTCTTAGGAACTTTATACATGGAAAGTAAATAAACAGTAAAGGCATGTAACCGAATTAATTAGCGTAACCCTTCCACCTATAGTAAGATGCCTATGTTTCCGGGAAGCTAACCTTTTACGCATCAATTCCACTCAACGAGTCCCCAGTGGAGCATCTCCCGGGATTTGCCCCACCGGGATGCCAAGGAACTTGAATGGTAGTGAACTTGAGGAACATGATAGGAAATTAGTAGCCGCCATCATAAATCTTTCAAGAACATTGATGCCAAACAAGCTACTCTTGGAAAAATTAATCCGAAGACCGGACACCAATTCAAAACCCTCAAAATAGATTTTAAGCTCCATAAATTATCCCAAGTAGGTTCACACAAAAAAGATCGTGATCATCCGCGTATTGCAAAATTGGAAATGACACCCGGGAAAAGCCTTGTAGGTAGTAAAACAACCCGCCTCGATAAGGCTTAGAGACCGTGCCGGATAAACCCCTCAGCCGCTTATTAGAAATAAAAAAGGGGCAAGTGGATCTCCTGGCGTAAACCACGTGGACATCTCAAACTCCCTAGTAGGACTTGCCATTCACAGCACCGACATCGAGCCCGATCTCGATACATGCTCTCATCCACCTTCTCCAAAACCAAAGAGAAACACATCCTAGACATCATATAATCCAAATAGTCCCAATCCACCGAGTCGTATGCTTTCTCAAAATCTACCTTAAAGAGTAAACACTTCCCTTTCCTCCCTTAACCATGATCAATCATCTCATTAGTAATGAGGACACCATCCGAATCCTGCTAGGTAAGAAAGCTGAGATCGACATGGAGAGATGACTTTACCCAAAATAACTTTAAGCCTGGAAGCCAATAACTTTGCAATAATCTTATACAAGCAACCAATTAAAGAAATAGGACGGAATTCCTTCAAGGATTGTGGATGATTAGTCTTTGGGATGAGTGCCAAAATGAGGATGTGATCGCTTTGGGGAGACACGCATTTTTCTCGAAATTCCGAACATATTCCACAGCTCCAACTTTAATAACTCCCAATTTGCCTTAATGAAATTAAAATTAAAGCCGTCCGGCCCGGCATTTGTTACCATCGCAAGACCATACAACCTCATGAAGCTCCTCCAAAGAAACCGTATCAATTAAGAGACAATTATCTTCTTCCGAAATTTCTTTGAAGATTATACCATCCAAATTTGGACTGATGATGAAAGACAAATTTGAGGAAAAATGCTCCTTGAAATATCTATGTTTCATTCTTTATATCCTCAACCGACTCGATCCACGAATCACCAATCTTCAATGCGTTCAACTGATTCCTCCTTCTTCTACCTTTAATATAAGGCGTGAAAAAAGAAGTGTTTGCATCACCCTCTTGAAACCACCTTGTTCTGGATTTTGAAGAAGAATACTTTCTTTTTATGAAGTAAATTCCAAAACTGACTATTCAAGATCTGTCTCCTGCTTCGGCTTTGGATCACCACCACCGGCAGCTATTTCATCAAGAGAATTCAAACCCAAAGTACAACCTCATCAATTCTTAAGTCGACCACACCAAAACTTCTTTGTTCCACCATTTCAGCTTATCTTTCAAAAGCTTGAGTTTTTTCCTTTAAAACAAAGCCCTTCCATCCCTCCACACTAAAGTCACCAAAGAATTTTTAACAAAATCCCCTGAATCCTTCATGTTCCAACCAGCAATTGTTGAAACGAAACGGCTTTGGACCCCGGGTTAACACCTCCCTTCAACCACACCGGCAATGATATGAGATATCTCTATCCCCCACCCATTGAGCAGAAATATTCCAATCCCGAATTACCCCCTTCAGACAAGAGAATGCGATCAAGTCTACTCATTGATTTACCATCGTGGCTAAACCAAGTGAATTTTTTCCCTGACAGAGGACATCCACCACCTCCATATAATCCACGGCTTTTAAATCCCAACAATTCACCTGATTGACCTGTAAATTCCTCCCCTTTCTTTCGTTGATATCTAACACAAGATTAAAATCTCCCGCTAGACACCAATCCCCCTCTCAAAACCACCCTTAGACATACACAGATCATCCCACATTTTGCGTTTAACGATCATAGAACAAGGTGCATATATATTGACAATATATAAAGGTCTAACCGAGTCACCATGTTTTGAGCAGATTCCAACAAAACCTTCACCACGAAAATTGGAACAACAAATTAAACAAACCAGATTTCCACATCATAATCAAACCACCAAAAAGCCATCAAAGATCTTTTAGCAACCCATTCAACCTCCTCACTACCCCACAAACTATGAATAAATTTATTATCAATTGAAGCGCATTTGGACTCTTGAAGCAAACAAACATCAAAATTACTCGATTGTAAAGGGATCCGATTCTGCGACGCTTAGAAGGATCCCGTAACCCCCTCACATTCCAAGTGACAATTAACATGGTCGACCACTTTTTTTCTCTCCTTCACACCATGGGCAATCTGATCTCTGGCTTCCATGGCTCGATTTCGAGATATAGGCTTTTGCCCATGCCTGCATTTTTTCCTGAGCGAGACTCTTCGTAGTTCCTCCAAAATCTGGCATTCACCGCAAACAATGTCCGAGCTGTGAGTTGAGTCACAACAAAGCACCGAACCACCGGAGAAATTTGAGACCTCCGAGGCATGTTGATTCTGGAAGTTTTACGAGGACCCTTTCCCAGGACAAGATTCTCCGAATAGTTGGGCGCGGCGGGGCTTTGCGCCTCGGGGTTCAGCACAACGCCTCATTTGGAAGTTCCGCAACAGTTTCCCGAATCCCGTCCGAGAGCCCATCACAAAGATAAGAGCCCAATTCCCCCCCACCTCTAAAGTCATGGGCCTGTTTACATATTGAGCCCACACTTGAAATCTCCACTCTATCCATAACGTTACCAACGACCGCAATCGAACCGGTCCTCATTTATCACAAGCAACTTGAAGTAAGTTACAATTCTCCAAACCACACCCATTCTGAGTGCACTGCACCTCCTGAGTACATTGCACCTTGCCAGCCTCAAACGAGGAGCTCTTGTGATCAGCATCAACCCCATTTCCTAAAACCAAACTATCATACTTAATCATTGCGTCATTAAATTTTGAGATATCCACATCAATATCCTCGAAAATCTCTCCTTCCTCCAACTCCTAATCGTCTGTTTCACTACCCTTGGCATCTCCTGCTATCTTCCTCCACCGACGGGGCGTGGATATGGCGTTAACCACTGCATAGGACCATACCAGTCTTCAACCATTTTTATCAAGAAGAACACATCATTGATGTTAACTGTCGATACCCTGTTAACCAAATCATGAGTCTTTGTACGATATAGGATTCTGGCAACGTCCATGCATTTTTTCTTTCTAGTGTTGTCGTCGACATCAACAAAGGTCCCAAATGGAGCAACTAAAAATTCAAAAAACTCCGAACACCATGCATGCGCAGGAATCCCATAACACCGATCCAAGTCAAACGCTCATTATCCACTTCCCCTTGGGCTCCACGGTCCGAGTTCCTCCGAACCACCGAGTCACCAGTCTCTACCTCCCTTCAACCAAAGCTTGCATGTCTTCATTTTCCTCCTGTTTCCAAAAAGAACCAGATTCGCCCCCATAGGAGTAACCTTTACCGCAAAATAACCTTGACGAAGGAATTCTTCCCGCATGCCATAGGTAGTACCCGTGCACACACTTTCCCTACGTAAGCGTTTCCCCGTTTTGGACTGTCCCCATGTCCACCGAAAACTCCAGATTCAGGACGCCATTTCTTCACATAGCACTTCTCTTTCACCGCAAACCCCTATCGGCACCCGACCCATTTTAAACGACGTTGGCGAAAGAAGGACCCGCATGGCTGTCTTTCTCCATGCATGAACGAGGTCAGGGCTACTCTTCCCTCTCTTGAAAGGCTCCGATAATTCCCGGAGCCGTTTTCCCGACCCAAGATGCATGTTTGCGTTCAAATGGGAATGTTCACGTATATTTTTTGGCTACCAATTATGATATTATCAAGTTTAGTTGCAAACAACTTTGGATCAGATCGTTCGTGAACACGACAAAGCGGCGCTTTCCACGCCTGTCTCGTTTGCATGGCACCACAACTTCAATAACACTCCCATATTTTTGGAACACACTCAGCATCTCCTTAGCCCCAAAAGCATCCGAAACTCTAAAGAAAAAGGAAACTAAATAGACCTTGTTGACATTGATCTTTTCTGCCCGTGACAGCAATATCCACCAACGCTGCCTGCCCATGTCGGTCTTCTTTCCTTTGGAGTCTCGTTTCCCATGCATGACCACCCATTCATCTTCCCGACGGTTCCCATTTGTTGAAGCAAAAGAAATGCTCAAGAAGGAGGGAAGTGCCACTGCAGTTACCAGAAGAAGGATCAACAGCAAGAATAAAACAAGCCTTGTATTGCAGTAATCTTGGTGGGTTCTTGTTTTTGGAAAGAACCCTTTTGAAGAGAGAACGTTGAGAGGTTTAAGATTGAGGCATGGAGAGAATCGTAGAAGATGCTGCTTACCAAAGGAATGGAGTCATCACACTCAAGTTGGCTGTGAAGAACAAGGCAATGGAACACGTGACAAACAAGATCGCCCATTCTCCAAGAAACGACGCAAAGAAAGTAGTGGAAGCAGCATCAACGTGGAATATTCGTAGAGGGATAGGCATAGAGAGATGCAGCATCCTTCTTGTGATGGTGATCCATATGGTTGAAAGATTTGGTGGCAGAATGAGAAGAGAGGGTAACAGAAACATTTCTCTCAAACACAGTGCCTTTGCTTGCATGGGTAGACTGTGTCCAAATATCATGTTATAGGCGTTCAAGGAGCATCCTTATAACTCAGAATAAATACATTGGCAAGACATAGTTAATATAAATTTTTTAAGATGATATTTTTCCTTTTACATTGCACGGCCATTATACTATATATATATATATATATATATATATATATATATATATATATATATATGTTGTTTCTAATATTTAATAAAATTGAAACTACTGCATGGAACTTTCATGTAAGTTATATTTTAAATTTAAATCTTAATCTTATTTCAAATTGGAAACTTTTTTTTGCTAATATAATACACTGAACATTGTAAAAAAGACAAGTAATTTAGTGATTATCGACCTTTATGTGTTATAAGCACTTTTTACAAGGGGTTATAAGCACATTATGGAACACCATACAAATACATCAGATTTAAAAATTGAAAAACATGAAGTCAAAAATTTATTGAAAAACATGTTGGCAATTAATTTTGTCTTTGATGCGCTCTTCAACCATTAACATTCAACTGCTAGATCGATACACTATAATTAGGCCATCCATATTGTTTTTAAATATTTCATGCAAAAACAAGTATGCTAATGAGAGGTTGACAACAAATAAAAAAATACAAAGGTGGGTAAATTTCTTTGTTTCAATTGATTTCACCTCAGTATTTATTTCCATATTAAAAATCATTAGAAATTTACATCATGATAAGCTCAACTCAAATAATATAACCTGCGCATTGTATGGGGTCAAACATACTAGTTCTCCATTTAAATTTTAGAAGTTTCATACTTTTTTAATTTCAAATAATTATAATTTTAATTACCAAGGGTTTTTTTTTACTAATGACATAATGACAAAATTGTAAAAAAGAAAGTTGAAATATTAAATAATAAATGAGAACATATTTCATTAGATATGCAACCCTTCATCTAATCTAATGTGGCCTGGCATCTGTGGCTCCACCAACCAAATTTCCGGCGAATTGTTGGACGAGATGCCGACGACAACTCCGCTACACAAAACGTGAATCATCCGCCACCCAGGGAGAACATTGAAACCCTTCCTCGGTCCAAACCTAATGGAACCAAAGCAACCCGCACATCAAACCTAACCAAACCACGTTCCCTCTCTGCGTTAATGCCATCCAAGACAAATGGTTCGACTTTAACGTCAACCGCAGAAACGTGGCGTTAAGGGTGGTCTCTGACATGGAACCCCCTAAAAAGGCATAAGCAAGGATTTCGAGAGCAACACATTGTCAGTAGTAAACACTTGATTTGAGCGTGTTAGTAGTTAAGCCAAGTTCTTGTTGGAGTTTTTAACGAGGATTCCGATCTCGCAAGGTGGCAGCCGCCACCAGTTCGGAGGAGTTGAGTTGGTGAGGGTTAGTGACTCCACTTTGAAGTGAGGCACCTTGGGATAAAAAAGTTGATCACTAAAAGGTAGCTGATCACGCGGGTGATGCTGCATATGATAAAGATAATAATATTGAATAACCAATAACAAAGGTTTGATCGTAATGGGGCGTCAGCGCCGTGGAGGAGAATATGAGTTTGGCATGGTAGATAGTGTATTTTCTATAATATTTGATATTTGATTTGGCTTATATATACTTTTTTTTGTGTATAAAAAATTATAGAATATGATTTGATTTGTTTTTGTGACATGCGTATTCCATTATTTTTCAGATCAGATTTTGCACGTTTTCCCATAATAATACATCAATATGAACATGATTTTGTTTTAAATTTAAGGATTTAATTTATATACATTGTAGTGTAAAGATTGTTTACACAAATCAATCAATCGAAATTGATACATAATTAAAAATATCCGATTCTCATCCTAACTACCTTAAAGTCATTTATGCAGTGATTTTTGATTGATTGATAATCTAAAAAATTTACACTTACAATGCATGATAATTAAACTCTACAATTAACGTGACATTAATTAGTTGATTCAGGAAAAAAAAATTGAATAAGTAATCAACATACAATCAAGGGACTTCTACTATCATCATATGTAATATAATTATAGCCTCTATGTACCTGATATTGATTTTTTATTTAGCCCTTATATATACTCCTAGACTCATAGTAACATATGATGAAGACTACATTAAAAATAATTATGTATATAAACACTAATTGAAACTTTTTCCGTCCAGAATTCAAATTAAAAGTGAGTGTGTTATGGTTTGAGATAAAAATATTTTTATAAAAAATGATTCATTAATTCTATAATTTAATTAACAATTTATTATATTGACTAAATATTTAAGATTTGTTGTATATTTTATGATATTTAAAAATTTATTTTTAAAATCTAATAATAAAATAATCAATTTTATTTATTTTTCTTTATAGCCTTTTTAAAGACACTAAATTGCTTTTTCAATTTAAATGTTGTAACGTCCCTGTTTCAAGTTGAAATAGTTTAAATACAATTGATTTCATACATGCATTTTTATTTGATTAGAAATCAAATCAATTGTGTTATATTAAATTATTGGTTTCTACAAGTTATTGCAATTAATTGGCAGATTCATTCTTTTATATTGTGCACATGTGATTTATATTGTGTATAACTGGAGATATGCAGTTTTGTTTCAACGTCTCTAATGACATTAAATAATTTTAATTCCTTTCAATGCCTTTCAATGCAACATTCATTTGCTGGAAAGGATAAATATATTTTGATTAGAAAATTTTCAGTATGACCAATATTATAGTGGCCTACAAGATAGAAGATAGAAGAATCATGAATGGTTCCAAATATTATGAGTGACATCTGATCTCTTCCCCCACTCCCAACCTCTCTGTTCTGCTTTTATTTTTCTCGCCTTCTAATTTCAAAATAATAATAATTATTATTGCAAAATGGAACTGAGAAAAAAATGGTCAGCACCAAATTATAATTTTTTTTAAAAAATACAATCCACTGTAAAATACAACGTTGAGATAAGTAGAATAGCAACATATTGAGAGCAATGTCAAATGCTAAAATAATATGATAGATAAATATATTTTCTTAAAATGGTTAACTTACACAAGAAAAAGAATAAATAAATCAAACAAATTTTCAAGAGAAAATAAAATTAATAATATGATAGATAAATATATTTTATAAAAATGTTTAACTAGCACGGAAAAGGTGAGAGATAAATCGAATAGATTTTAGAAAGGAATACAAATAATAATATGATAGATAAATGTCTCATTATAAAAATTATTAACTTGCATGGGGAAGAGGAGAAATAAATCATATACATTTTCAAGAGAAAAGAAAAATACAATAGATAAATATACTTTTTAAAAATGGTTAATTTGCAGGACAAATAGGAGAAATCACTAGTGCACAAAAAGGAATTCCACGTCGGTTATTTTTGGCTTTCCACATCGGTTTTGAACCGATGTGGAAGCGACCGATGTGGTTTATTGCCACTTTACCACTCGGTTTTAAACCGATGTGTAAGGTATATTTTAAACATCGGTTTTATACTAACGATGTGTAAAATTAATTTAGCAATTGTTAAGCGGTTTTAAATTTAACTTTCTACATCGGTTTTGCTAAAAACCGATGTGTAAATTGACTTTCTACATCGGTTTTCTAAAGAACCGTGTGTAAAGTTAATTACACATCGGTTTTACGCAAAACCGATGTAGAGTTAAATATACACATCGGTTATTGAGAACCGATGTGTAAAATCTCATTTTTTAATCTATTATTTACATTTCAATCATTCTGTTTCACTAATGCGGGATCAATAAACAAACCAATTACCACTGATCAAACAAGAAACAACAACGAGAACACCAAACCAGCTTTTGACACAATCATTCAAAAGCAAAACATACTTCATTCAATTTTCTTAGCACACTAATTAGCTCTTACACATATGGTTAAAAATATGACATTTCATCAAATGACTAGTGAGCACGAATCAAAAGCAGGGCATCGGGCCTAATTAATTTGAATGAATGAAAACAACACTTTATCAAAGCTACATCAAAACACGAGAAGAAGAATTTAACCATGCAGGCACTAATACATATCCTCAGTCAAAGGTAAGGACACTATAGCTAGTATATGATAAGTTTTTAAACTAACTACATATATACAAACTATGGGTGGTACACTTCAAGAAAGAAAGGTTGCCCAACGCCTCTTTTATGATGTTGATGTCGAATGGGACAATGGAGATGGATTGTTGAATATCCGCAAGTTTAATTGGACAAAAGATTATATCTTTTAAGTAATAAACTAACATAAAACATATAACCAATCTATACTATTACTTCTAATTGTGTCAATTAACATTTACCTCACTCCATCTTTCGATGATCCCGGAGGAGATAATTTCCAACAACCACTTTGCATCACATAGTAGCCACATTCTCATGACCCACGTTGTATACGTGACTACGTACAAATGAAACCCAATTAGAATATGAGGAATTAAATAAAATAGAAATCAATTATTGTACCCACTTGCATTTGATGCATTTGAACTAATAAATATCTTACGTGGAATAATCCATCCGATAGCCAGAGTACGCCTTTCACCACGCTGCATGTGGGATGTATTAATAGACCTATCATGACAAAAACATTAATTAAAGTATATATAATAGATTTGGGATAATTAAAACAATTGCATTACGATTATAAAGTATTTTAACGCTTACGTTTCGATTATCGTCTTCGATTGATTCGCGGCTTATGTCCCAATGAGGCGGAAGAAGACCACGACGTTCATTCTTGGGTACAAGAGCAACGGGTTGCCAATGCTTGCTGTATTTGCGGAACAATTAGTATTTGTAAGTCATATATAGTTATACTTAAATTAATAACCGGTACTTACTTATTGAGATAAGGCGCAAGATAGAATTGATGATCGTCTCGGGCAAGTATATCACGTATGGTAGTGGCCTGGTCTTCCGATGCTCGAGAACATCACCACGAATGAACATGGGGTCAATGAACCCATAAAGGGCGAGGTTACCTGATCGACTAACATCACGATCAGATACCTAATATATTGGAAAAACATGTTAATTATCATTGTATTTAAAAATTAATTACGCATTTCAACTTATAAATAAAATGTACTTACGTGCACCAAAACGATATGTGTGCGGAACTGGCCATTTCTTTATTGAGTGCCATCTCCATAAGTTCTTTCTTTGGTATATACGAGTTCACACGGTGGCATCATGTTCCAACGTTACCAATCTTGCATCATCCTCCATGGTGACAACTTTTTATAGCAAGATCTTTTGAAAACATCACCATGGCCAGGTGCCCTTTGTCGATCCCCTAAACAACATAGATATATATTAGTAATCACGGATAATTAAGTTATTTAATTCGTTATGAACTAAATGGTCAAATGAATACCTTGAGGAAGAGACATCTCTGGTCTTCCTAGATCCGAACCTTTTGGGCACAATATCATTTCCAACATCCTATAGCAAATACAAATAAAGCATTATCTTTAAACAATAATAAATATATTTCAACTATGAATATAGAAAAACCCAACTAACCGAATACCTCGGATGCAACAAGAAGGCCGGCCGGTCTTCTTGGCCGGAGGATGAAGTTAAGGGGCTCGACCCACTTGTTTGAACCTCGTCGGTGGGCACGGGGACTCGAGCATCGACATCTCGAATAATCTCAACAGACACCCCTCGGATGATCATCCTGTAATAACGATGGTGTATGGTATTACCTAACCCCATTATATGCCCTACCCAATGCCACTAGCGGCGATGAAGATGATGATCATCAACATACTGACTCACACCTATCGGAGTCGTCATCATCATCATCATCATCATCATCATCATCGACATCATCATCATTTTCGGGATGATGAGGAGGATCACATGAGCCCTTAGTGCTCACATGGACGGAGGGTTGGACGGAGGGTTGGACACGGTGTCATCTGCTGGGACAAAGAAGTAAATATTGCCATCTGCTGGGCAACCGCTCGGCCATCTCCTGTCAAGCTCACTGCAATCTCTGTTTTAGTTGTGCTCTATCTGCGAACGAATCCCCGTGGCATTGGTGTGAAGATGAACCATGGTATTGGCGAATGCCGACTCCCATCCAACACCAATGACACGGCCGGGTGGTCTGGTTTCTGGAGTGAGCGTTAGATAAGATATCATTGCGTCCTCTAGGAACAAAGGTTCCTTGGGTTGTTGATCATCCAAGGCATCCTATCACAAAAAAATATCGGGTCACATTACAGTTGGTAACAATCTTAAAATGACAATTACAACAAACTATACTTACAATCCTCTCACTACTTGGCGGGCCTCCTCGGATGTATATTGTCCCGTTTTCTTTTTCGGCCCCTCTTCCATGAACGATGGCGTGGGGGTGGAGGTGGATCAACAACCTCTCGGAAGATTTTCGCATCTAGGATCCGCTTTGAGATCTCCGCTGCGACGTGCTTTCTTTTCCTCTTCAACCATTTTCTTAACAAGCTTTTATATCCCCCACGAGACATGACATGGGGGTAGACATTCTTGCTTTGGTTTTCCTGCCCTTTTTTTCCTCTTCTCTCCCGTTATAAATAAAAGACAATTAAATTACATAAGTAAATGAAATTAATGCAATTACATAAATTTAGAGACAAATCAAATAAGTTAACCGAAAGCTGGGGATCACGTCGGCTCTGAACAAAGCGATCCCACGTCGCCTTTCAAGAAACGGATACACCTCAAGTGGGTTCTTTTTTACTTTTGGATCGAATATATAGTATCCGCCCGTCGGCCTTAAACCCCTCCAACGCTCTCAAAGATATTAAAGAACGCTTCTTCATAGCGTATGTATCCGGTATGTCAAATGTCAACTACATTAAGACCAAAAGAATCAACGAATTCTTGTATGATATTATTAAGATAAAAATAAAGTAGATAAGACAAACACGGAGCGTAGAAGTATAGATGCCAGAATACTCTCCCATATCTCGCTCCTTCACGTCCTGGTACATCTCTCCACCTATCAATGAGTATACTAGGCTGTTCCTAGCAAAGGTCGCCACAAAACTGTATCCGATCTTCCATTGGCCCAATAGGTTTGAGGTTATCATCAAAATCTACTCTTATCCTCTCGATTTGACCCACGGTTGGCGGTCAAATGCCTCATCCGTGTGGCACGTCTACCCTTTCTACCGCAGTGACGGGGTCTCGACCCTGCATGAAGGAGGTGTATCCTCATAATCGACCTGTATACTGTTTAAACACAAAACAAAAAAACTTGTTAGTATGTCGGATAAATATCAAACATAACTTATAAATATCGATCAACGTACATAAACATAACTTATAAATATCAACGTAAACACATAATATGCCAAACTTGATGGTAATATCAAACTAAACTTACTTTGTGGTCAATTAGTAAAGTTCTCCCATAACCCTTCTTGGTGATCATTACAAGTAGCATGTACATCATCCACTTCATTTTCCTCATTGAAATTAGGCACTCGTGTTGAGAAAGAAGGAGTATCGAAATATCAAGAGTTGAATCGTGATTTCCCTCACTACCGTTATACATGTTTTTTCCCTGGAGAACCACTGACCACCTTTTGTTAGAAAGATCACGGATATAAAACACTTATTTTGCTTGGGATGCCATGATGAAAGGTTCCTCTTTATTACCTACCTTACTAAGGTCCACCAATTTGAATCCTAACTCATCGGTTTGCACACCATTGTTCATATCAAACCCACTGACATTTAAAAACAGGTACTCTAAACTTCGTGTAATCAACCTCCCATATCTCTTCAATGACTCAAAAGTATGAAACCGATGCCATAACAGGGTTTTTATCTTTCGAACTAGAGAAATGCATGGACTCAATGACGACCATAACCCCATCGCTTTTGCATAGTACTTTTGTCATCCTGGGACTTTTGTATAGAAGGAAAACTTATTGATATCGCATCTACCTCCAGCATATGACATCAAAGTTAGGCCCTTGTGCTAGCCATTTTAATGTAGCGAAGCGATGCCATCCTTTGCAATTTTTCTTTAAACCAGTTCAAGAAAGTCTTGTTATGCTTGTTCAAACACCATTTTTCATTCATTCTAGGGTAAGTTTCATTGATAATGCTTTTATGCTCACATAAGGTATGGTTCAACCTCATCAGTTGTTATTCAATATATACAAATGTGCTTAAGCACTTCCTCTTCGATCCATGCTCTTAACGGTGATACCTGTGTACCCTTACCATCATATCTTCCTTCGTGACGAGACTTCGGGAAGCCCTACAGGTTCCGCCGACATGTAGTCCGTACAAAACTCAATAGCTTTCTACGACAACATACCTTTTCAACAATAGATGCTTGGGATGGTGTGGATTTTCATATATCCTTTCGGGATCTTCTGTATCGCTCAACCTAGGGTACATCCACCTTAAATAAACGGGACCGCACAATCTAATCTCCCTCACTAGATGAACAATCAAATGAACCATGATGTCAAAAAAATGAAGGTGGAAAATATATCTCCAATTGGCACAATACAATGGCTGCCTCATTTTCCAACTCATCCAAATTTTTAGTGTCAATGACCTTGCTACATATAGCATTGAAGAATAAGCATAACCTAGTAATGGCATGTCCGACTTTTTAGGCAATATGTCACGAATGGCCACCTGGGTAGTAGTTGTTGCATCAAGACATGACAATCATGAGACTTTAAGCCAACTAATTTGAGATCTTTCATTGAGACAAGTCTTCTGATATTTGAAGAGTAACCCTGTGGCACTTTGACTCCCCGTGACATTCACAGAAACTTCTTTTCTCTTTTTTGATAAAGTATGACATGCTGGGGGCAAATAAGTCTTCTTATCTCCCACTTTAAGTGGAGCTAACTGCTCTCGTATACCCATCGCAACTAGATCCGGACGAGCATTCACACCATCCTTTGTCTTGACTTGAATGTTGAGAAGCGTTCGATTAAACTGTCACACACATTTTTTCTCTACATGCATCACATCAATACAATGTCTTACATCAAGCTTGCACCAGGATGGAAGATCAAAGAAGATCGACCTCTTCTTCCATATTTTCTTCTCTCGTAGCCTCTTCTGGGTCTTCCCATAGATAACATTAGTGTTGTTCACCCTTTCATAAACTTGCTCTCCAGTCAAGGCCACCGAGCAATTTCATTCTCCGGAAGTCCATTGAAAGCTTTCCTCAATCTACGATAAGGATGATTATGTCGGAGAAATCTCCGATGCCCAAGGTAAACCGTCTTCCTTCCATGTTGCAGTTGATGGTAACATGTGCCTTCTTCACATATTGGACATGCTTTATGCCCCTTAACACTATACCCACACAAGTTCCCGTATGCTGGAAAGTCATTGATGGTGCAAAATAACATGGCACGCAATCAATGTTCCTACGGCAATACCCGCCGATCACATCAACGCCTTCATCCCAGCATCATTCTCAAGTCTTCAATCGAGGGACTCGGATAAACATCAATATCATTTCCTGGCCGTTTAGGACCAAAATCATCATACTTAACATAATGTATTTGCGCTTCATGCACAACCAAGGAGACAGTTGTAAATTACAAGGAGAACAGGCCATGAACTATGAATACTACTTAAGTTTCCATATGGATTCATTCCATCTGGGAGCAAGTCCAAGCCCGAGGTTTCGGCTCATTGCCAAAATCCGAAAACAAACTATCAATTCTCTCCATTGCAAAGAATCGGCCGGATGGCAAAGTTGCCCATCACACCTTCCTCTCATCTGCAGCTGATCTAATGTTCTTTGCGTCATTTACATTAGCAAACAATCGCTGAACCGGGGAATCACGGGAAGATACTCATAACACCTTCGCAGGAGGACCTTGGTGACCACATCACAACTAGAATCACCATCCCTTCACTTTGTAAGCGTGATACACCCACAACCTCGAGCACTCGCATCTCTTCAAACTCTTTCCGTACAATATGCAATCATTGGGGCAGCGTGTATTTTCTTATACTCCATACCCTTCCCGGACACAATATCTTCTTCGCCTCATAGTTTCGAGATGGCAATGTGTTGCCTTCGGAAGCATTTCTTTCAACAACTCAAGCAATTAGTAAAGCTTTTATCGCTCCACCCATTCTCTCTCCTCATTGAACAATCTTAACACCGCTGACAACGTGTGAAATTAGTGCACCCGATACAAAGCCACTTGCGCATCACCGCACAAAGTATCATACACTGTGCGCGCCTGAAAGACTCTTGCTCAACATCACGGATCATGTCCTCTAGTCCATCGTCCATTTCCACGTCATCAACTTCCTCTCTATCCGACACCCCTACTGCTTAACGATTCACTCATGGCATATCCATGTTGTATAACTCTTGCAAATCCCCTTCACAAATAAGATGATCCGTATCTCCTCGCCTTCTAGTCGGTCTCATTCAAACAGTTAACAAAAAGGACAATAAAACCTTCCGTTACTACTATCGGAGACATTTGTTTTTGCAAACGTAGAAAATCTTCCACTCCATTCTCATACTCATCACTTGTCCGTCTAGCATTCATCCAACCGCCGATCCATGACTAAACCAATACCTTCGCACTTAGTCCAACATATTCATCAACCACTTCTTATGACAGGGTATGGCCTATCCCATTCGAGAAGTTAAACTTTTCCAACATTCGGGTTAACATTGGTCCTTAACTCTCATGCTCATAATCGACAAAATTTGGACATTTCTCCGGTCTCCGACGTACACTACTTGAACGCCGATGACATCCACCACGATAAAGTATGCACCGGAGGAACGAAAGGAAATGTATCAATCCGAACTTTCATCAAGTATATAAACATTAGAACCAATGAATAACTATTTTAATCGGAATTAAGAAAAGTTTTTTCCAAACGTCCAACTTTGGACAATTCAAGATCCAACACAATGAGCATGGACATTAAGCACGACACGCACGTCCGCTCATTAGTATTGCATCTCAAACGGAAACTAAGGCTTTACTATTTATGTAGCTTGCATGAAGATGGGGCTTGAAAAGTGAAGAAAAATTAGCCAAACAGAGCCCTTCACGGCCTGCTTTGTAAAGCCATCACTACTGTGATCGAGTATAGCAAAAGAAAGAATGGAAAAGTCGAATCACTCCGGCCATCCCGTGATGCCCATCCACCATCGTGACATGTCAATTTGCATACGCACTCACAGCGGAACCGATCACGACCAGCCGTGATGGTGGTCACTACCGCGACCAGACCAACCAAGTGAAGCAACCTCCAAGGCAAGAACCTATCACTGCCGGCGGATGGCCATCACCTGTTGACATTCCATCTGAACTGCACCTCTCACAAAAGTAAGCCCATCAGCGCCTAGCCGCGTGATGGTGGTCACGCAATGTATCAGACCAACTGAAGTGAAACAACCTCAAGGCGTAACCTATCGCGGCCGGGCCATGATAGCCATCCCCGTGATACGTCTACCGGCTTGACCCTCACAAAGGGCAACCGATCACGGCCTTGCCCTGATGGTGAAATCCTAGCCAGACAATTTAACCGCGAAAGCAACCTCCAAACCAGCTCGTCACCCTAGCCGACGAAGACCCTTCTGCGATGCCGGGAGACCACCGCTGGAAAAATCGTCTTAGAACAGCAGAACAACACGTGCAAGTATATTATCCAACCATTTCGAGTCAAAGTTCATAACTTTTCTAAAACAGAAACAAATATATACCGAGGAGGAGGAGGGACGAGCAAAAATGGCGCTCTTCACCAAACGAGGGTAGTTCGCGGATGATCGTTCTCGGTGGTTCTCTTACAAAGCGTAAAAATGAAGAGGCTCGCATTGGTCAGGATGGTCTTCTTTGTCTATGATTGAAAAGGGAAAAAGGGCGTAAGAAGGAGCGAGAGAGAAAGAGAAAGAAAGAGAGAATGAGAGAGAGAGAGACGACACTGGGGGGGTAGCTCGCGGATGTGAGTGCAAGAGAGAGATGGAAAGCGGTGACAACGTAGCGAGTAAACAAGCCGCGTTAAAGGTAGGGAGAGGAGTGTTGTGTTTTGGGGCAATGCTCGGCTGAAGAATGATGAGGCGTAAACACAAGAGGGGAAATAGAAAAAAATTGGGACTATTACACACGGTTATAAGGAAAACCGATGTGTTAAACATCTTATACACATCGGTTGTAACAAAAACCGGATGTGTAAACATTAAACTTTTAAATTCTTGATTTTTCTTTTAGGTTTTATACATCTAAGTTAATAAAAACCGATGTGTAAAAGTAAAATCTAAATTTCTATTTTTTTCTTTATAATTTTATACATCGGTTATTTAAAAACCGAGTGGTTACTCACCATTTTACACACGGTTCAAAAAGAACCGATGTTGAATGTTAAAAATTAGAGTTTTAATTTTTATTTTAATTTTACACCTGTTATAAATAACCGATGTGGAAAAATTTTACACATCGGTTATTCTCTAAACCGATGTGTAATACTAATCTTTTAATTTCAAAAATGTCATACAGCCTTTTACACATCGGCTTATACTAAACCGATGTCAAACTCCGATGTAGAATCCCTTTTACGCACTAGTGAATCAATCAAATAGTTTTTTTCAAGTAAGATGAATAAATATATTAAGATATATAAATATATTTTCTAAATTTGATTAACTTCCATGGAGAAAAGAGGAGAAATAAATCCAATAGATTTTAAAGAGAGAAGAAAAAAATGAATAATAAACATATGTTCTATAAATGGTTAACTCGACGGGGAAAATATATAAATCAACTAGATTTCTAAGAGAAAATAAAATTAATAATATGATATATAGGTATTATTTAGATATAGAAATAGTTCATTGCATGGGAATAAGAGGGATAAATAAAATCAAACAAATTTTAAAGAGATAAGATAAAATATGATAGATAAATATATTTTTCTAATAATTGTGAACTTTCACGTGGAAAGAATAATTTTTAAAGAGAGAAGATTTATAAATCAAATAAATTAAAAATTAATGTTAAAAAATTAGCATATTCTCGTGCTAGTTACTCTAGTTTGAAAAAAGAGACAAGAAATGTGTGATTTGATTAGGTTAGTTTGGTGAGGGATTTTATTTTCCTTATTTTATTGGAATTCAATATCATAAATAGTTTATTAATTCATTCAATTACAACAAAATAATGGATAATAAATGTGACAAGAATGGGGTATAAAAATTCATTAGCTTGAAGAGTTGAAGGTAAAAAACACCTAGTTTCGTGACATTGATGTATCAAGAATGTACAAATTTGTCTAAGAGACCAAACCCGGATATAGGCCATTGCTCAACAATGCTTTTTTTTTTTGATAAGCAAAAATTTATTGAATATGGAGTACAAGAAGTACTCAAACCCAATACAAATCAAATGTTTACATCAAATGGTCAAAACAACCCAAAGGGTTCATACACCGATCGAAAATTTCCACTTTGAATTTCTACCTTCCTTAGCCAAAACCACCCCCAAGAGAAACCAATTTTATATTAGATAAAGCATCGAAAGGTGAGCCACACCATCACCGAAAATGATTACATTGCGTAGTATTCATAAACACCATACCACCGCACTCCCGGTATAATATATTTCACCTTCTTACCCGCCTACCTCGCAAGGAAGCCAATGCTGCATAAAATTTTCAGTTACCTCATGATGCAAACCCCCGGACAAACCAATCCACTCAAAACTGAGCTCCACACTTTATAAGCAAGGGCAAGAGAAGAGGCATGACTAATAGATTCAATGTCAACGAGACAAAACACAACAAGTGTTATGGTTTGTCCACTAATAATGCCTCTTTTTAGAAGAGCGTCCTAACAAAGCCTCCAAACAAAAAACCGCCACCTTTGAGGGAATGGAAGTCTCTCAACGCCATAATAGCTCTAGATAAATTCGATTCAAGGCAAACCCGTCATCTCTAGACATGATATCTGGAATAAGCTGATTTTAACGAAAAATTACCCGAGGGATCAATTCCCTCCAAATATCAGTTCCACGATTCACAAGGATTGTTATACATACAAAGCTTGTACCTCCACCAGGAATACTTCCTCCATAGCCGAAAGATGATGGTTCTCAGGACCGATTCCAAACCCAAGTACCGTTGATCCACGCAGCCAACTTCAGCAACGCATGCATTTTTATTTCTTCTTCTGCCAGATCAAACTAAACCTAGGAAAGCGATTTAATTGAGCAAGGCCCTAACCAATTGTCTTCCCGTAGCGTGCTACATCCCCACTCCCAAGTTTAATGCATCTTTGAATCACGGAACCAACTTGGATGACGGGGATACCAAATCTCTCCACCAAAGTGAAATAATGTCAAACTCTTGGTGCCCTCAAGGAGAATTTTCGACTAGAGGACCATATTTAAGAGATAAAAATCTATACTGCATCGGCTTCATGTAAACACCTCCATTTCCACTTTGATAAGAGAGTGATTTGACAACTTCCAAATTTTTAATTCCTAAACCTCCACTTCTCCTTTGGTGTGCATACCTTCTCCCCAACTCACCCAACAAACTTTTCGATTCATTAAAATCACCCCACAAAAAATTCCTTTGAATACTATAAGAACCTTTAGCATTTCTAGAAGCTTTATACATGGAAAGTAAAAAACAAATAAGCAGTTTAAGGAATTAATTAGGTAACCCTCACCTATAGAAAGATGCCTATGTTTCCGGGGAAGCTAACCTTTTACGCATCAATTCCTGCCAAGAGTGTCCCAAGTGGGAGCATCTCTTCGGTTTGGCCCCCCATCGGGATGTCAAGGAACTGGACGGTATGGGAACTTGGAGGAACATGATAGGAAATTATGAGGCCGTCATCATAAATCTTCCCAATAACATTGATGCCAAACAAGCTACTCTTGGAAAAATTAATCCGAAAACCTGACACTATTCAAAACCCCTCAAAATAGATTTTAAGCTCCATAAATTATCCCAAGTAGGTTCACACAAAAAGATAGTATCATCCGCGTATTGCAAAATTGGAAATGACACCGCAGGAAAAGCCCAACCGCTAGTAGTAAAACAACCCCGTCTCGATAGCGCTAGAACCAGGCCGATAACTTCCCTCATGCTATTAGAAATAAAAAAGGGGCAAGTGGATCTCTGACGTAAAAACCACGGACATCTCAAACTCCCTCGTGAATGCCATCTCCACAAGTACTGACATGAGCCCCGATCCGATACATCTTTCTCATCCAGCTACTCCAAACCAAAGAGAAACACATCCTAGACATCATATAATCCAAATAGTCCCAATCCACCGAGTCGTATGCTTTCTCAAAATCTACTCTTAAAGAGTAAACACTTCCCTTTCCTCCTCTGTAAGCATCAATCATCTCATTAGTAGAGGACACCATCTTGAATACGCTTTGTTAGAAAAGCGGGGTGACATGGAGGATTTAATTTTACCCAAAATAACTTTAAGCCTCGGAAGCCAATAACTTTGCAATAATCTTATACAAGCAACCAATTAAAGAAATAGGATGGAATTCCTTCAAGGATTGTGGATGATTAGTCTTTGGGATGAGTGCCAAAAATGCAGGATGTATCGCTTGGGGGAGATACGTATTTTTCTGGGAATTCCGAAACATATTCCAGCTACCTCCAACTTTAATAACTCCCAATTTGCATAATGAAATTAAAATTAAAGCCGTCTGACCCCGGCATTTGTTACTCAGCAAACCATACAACCTCACACTCCTCCAAAGAAACCGTCTTAATTAAGAGACAATTATCTTCTTCCGAAATTTCTTTGAAGATTATTACCATCCAAATTTGGACGCGATGAAAGACAAATTTGAGGAAAAATATTGAAATATCTATCGTTTCATTCTTTTATATCCTCAACCGACCTAGATCCACGAATCCTGCAATCTTGATGCGGTCAAGCTAGTTCCCTCCTTTAACTTCTACCTTTAATATAGGCGTGAAAAAAAGAAGTGTTTGCATCACCCTCTTGAAACCACCTTGTTATGGATTTTTGAAGAAGAAATACTTTCTTTTTATGAAACCAAATTCCAAAACCGACTTATTCAAGATCTGTCTGCGATTACGGCTTTGGATCACCACGATCGCGCTATTTCATGAAGAGAATTCAAACCCCCAACAACCTCATCAATTCTTAAGTCTACCACACCAAAACTTCTTTGTTTTTCCACCATTTCAGCTTATCTTTCAAAAGCATGGAGTTTTTCCTTTAAAACAAAGCCCTTCCATCCCTCCACACTAAAGTCATTAACCAATTTTAACAAAATCCCGAATCCTTCATGTTCCAACCCCGAGATTGTTGAAATGAAACGACTCCTTTTGACCCTGGGCAACACCTCCCTTCAACCACACGGCAATTATCTGAGATATCTCTATCCCCCCACCCATTGAGCACTCATCTTCCAATCCCGACTTACCCCTTGTACAAGAGAATGCGATCAAGTCTACTCATTGATTTACCATCGGAGTAAACTAAGTGAATTTTTTCCCTGACAGCAGGGACATCCACCACCTCCATATAATCCCACTTAAGCTTTTAAATCCCAACAATTCCACCTGATTGACCCCTTAAATTCCTCCCCTTTCTTTCGTTGATATCTAACACAAAGATTAAAATCTCCGCTGGACACCCAATCCCCCTTACCCAAACCGCCACTTAGACATACACATCATCCCACATTTTGCTTTTCTGATCATGAACAAGGTGCATATATATTGACAATATATAAAGGATTTAACCGAGTCACCATGTTTTGACAGATTCCAACAAAACCTTCACCCCAAATTGGAACAACAAATTCAAACAAACCGCATTTCCACTCACAATCAAAACTTTGGAAAAGCCATCAAGATCTTTGCTAACCCATTCAACCTCCTCACTACCCCACAAACTATGAATAAATTTATTATCAATTGAAAGCGCATTGGACTCTTGAAGCAAACAAACATCAAAATTACCTGATTGTAAAAGGGATGCCATTCCTGTTTGACCCTTTGAAGGATCCAATAACCCCTCACACATTTCAGTGACAATTAACATGATCACCACTTTTTCTCCCTCAACTATGGGCAATCGACTCTGCCCATGGCTCGATTTACCGAGATATAGGCTTAGTGCTTCCGTACCCAGATTTTTCCGTGAGAACTCTTAGTAGTTCCTCCAAAATGCATTCCTAAACAATGCTCCGAGCCGCGGAGTTTCGAAGTCACAACAAAGCAGCGCATCACGAAGGAGAAATTTGAGACCTCCGAGGCATGTTTGATTCTCAGTTTTAAGAAGACCCCTTCCCGAGACAAAATATTCAATAGTTGGCGCAGCTAAAGATCAGCTGCCCTGAAGTTTTCGCACAACGCCTCATAGAGCCACGCACGATTTCACCGAATCCCATCAGGCCGATCACAAGATAAGAGCATTTCTCCCCCCCCACCTCCAAGTCATGGGCCTTTTTACATATTTGAGCCCCACACTTGAAATCTCCACTCTATCCATGAGTTACCACCCAGCCTCGGCCACTTGAACCGCTCCTCATTTATCACAACAACTTGAAGTAAGTTACCAATTCTCAAACCACACCCATTGAAAGTTACCTGCACCTCCGGAAAGTACATTGCCCTTTCCCGTCCTCAAACGAGGAGCTCTTCTGATCGCCCTCAACCCCATTTCCTAAAACCAAACTATCATACTTAATCATTCGTCATTAAATTTTGGGATATCCCACATCAATATCCTCGAAAATCTCTCATTCCTCGACTCCTATAATGATTGGTTTCACTGCCACTCGGCATCGGGCGGGCTATCTTCTCCTCCACGGACCGGCGGAGATATGCTATAACCAGCATAGACCATACCGGGCTTCAACCATTTTTATCGCAGAAGAACACACTCGTGATGTTAGCCCCGATACCAAATTATGATGCATTTGACTGATATAGGATTCGGCTACGTCCATGCATTTTTCTTTCTAGTGTTGCTCGTCGACATCAACAAAGGTCCCAAATGGAGCACTGAAAATTCAAAAAACTCCAGACACCATGCATGCAGAAATCCCACAACTTACCTCGATCCAAGTCAAACGTTAGGTTTATCCACTTCCTTGGGCTCCACCGTAAGTTCCTCGAACCACTGATCACCGGTTCTCTACCTCCTTCAATCCAAAGCTTGCATGTATCTCATTTTCCTCCTGCTTCCAAAAGAACGGTTCGCTTCCCATAGGAGTAACTTTACAGAAAATAACCTTGTGAATGAATTCTTTCCCGCATGCCATAGGTAGTACCCGGTGCACACACTTTCCCTACATAGCGTTTCCCGGGTTTTTGGATTGTCCCCCCTGTCCACCGAAAACTCGGTCGCAGAGCGCCATTTCTTCACATAGCACTTCTCTTTCACCGCGAACCATCGCGCACTGGCCCATTTTTAACCACGTTGGCGAAAGAAGGACCCGCACCGTTAGTCTTTCTCCATGCATGAACAGGTGGGCTCTCTTCCCTCTTAAGGCCTATAATTCGAGGCGTTTCAACCCCAAGATGCATGTGGCGTTCCAATCTGGGAATGTTCACGCAGTGTATTTTTTGGCTACCAGTTATGATATTATCGCGTTTAGTTTGCAAACAACTTTTGGATCCAGGATACGTCAAGAATCCGACACAAGCCGGGGCGCTTTCCCCACTGTCGTTTACAGATGGCACGACAACCAATAACACTCCCATATTTTTGGAACACACTCGGCAAGATCTCCCTTAGCCCCAAAGCATGGTAAACTCCGAAAAGAAAAGGAACCTAATAGACCTTGGACATTGATCTTTTTCCAGGGACAAAGAATATCCACCAAAGCGGCACTTGCCTATAATGTGCTACTCTTCCCTTTGAGTCTTCTCACGCTCTACCACCCCATTCATCTTCTACGGTGATTATTTGTTGAAGCAAAAGAAATGCTCCAAGAAAGGAGGGAAGTGCCAATGCGATTACCAGAAGAAAGGATCAACAGCAAAGAATAAAACAAGCCCTTGCATTGCAGTAATCTTGGTGGGTTCTTGTTTTTGGAAAGAACCCTTTTGAAGAGAGAAACGTTGAGAGGTTTAAGATTGAGGCATGGAGAGAATCGTAGAAGATGCTGCTTACCAAAGGAATGGAGTCATCACACTCAAGTTGGCTGTGAAGAACAAGGCAATGGAACACGTGACAAACAAGATCGCCCATTCTACAAGAAACGACGCAAAGAAAGAGTGGAAGCAGCACCAACGTGGAATATTCGTGGAGGGGATAGGCATAGAGAGATGCAGCATCCTTCTTGTGATGGTGATCCATATGGTTGAAAGATTTGGTGGCAGAATGAGAGGAGAGGGTGAGAAACATTTCTCTCAAATACAGTGCCTTTGCTTTCATGGGTAGACTGTGTCCAAATATCATGTTATAGGCGTTCAAGGAGCATCTTTATAACTCAGAATAAATACATTGGCAAGGCATAGTTAATATAAATTTTTAAGATGATATTTTTCCTTTTACATTGCACATTATTATACTATATATATATATATATATATATATATATATATATATATATATTTGTTTCTAATATTTAATAAAATTGAAACTAATGCTGGAACTTTCATGTAGTTATATTTTAAATTTAATTCTTAATCTTATTTCAAATTGGAAACTTTTTTGCTAATATAATACACTGACATTGTAAAAAAGACAAGTAATTTAGTGATTATCGACCTTGTGGGTCCGTTTGATTCACGATGCGGGAAGAAAGATAAAGATCTGATGCAGAAGCGATGCGAATAAGTGGTTGAGTTACGAAGAAATTTTTGTGATGTGTGGTGTTTGGTAGTTGATGCACGAACAATCGATTTTGTCCAATATGTTGTTTGATAATGACTACGCTTAGACAGACAACGGAAAATTTACTAAAATGCCATTTGTATATATAATGTTTGATGTGCATTATAAAAATATACGGAACAAGAATTTTCATATTTTAAATACTTTTTTATTTATAATTAAATTATTATCAAGCTATCACTCTTATAATATATTAATAATATATATTATCAAGTGTTTTTTTATATAATTAAGACATATTAAAATAGACATACGATAGTAAATACTATAATTAAAAACGTGAAATAGAAATAAGCAATGTCGTCTCGCCATCTCCAAAGTTGTCATCTTCACACTCACGTATCATAACTCAACACACCGCCATCCCAGCACAATCACTACGGCTACCATCATGCTGGGCGTGCACTCTCCTCCCGCCGCTACAACCTCCACGCCGTATCTCCAGCCAAACGACGACTATGCCATCTCCTCTCGCGCCAGCATCCAGGCCTAATCTAAGACCAAGAAACACCAACACATCTTCTTGGGAATCACCAACGAGGCTTCCAATTACCTTTCCGATTCTCGGTTCGCCTGGGTTCCTCACAAATCTTGGGCTTGTGCCATCGTGACGGTGTGGGGATCGCCACGGCACAACTACTTGTGGTCAGCAGACCCATAGTCGGCTAGAGGGGACGAGGACGGGCAACGATGGCTAATCCGAGCTTGTGAGAGAGCGACGGATCTGGAGAGCTACTAGTGACGAGGTGACGTGGACGGATGGCCGACTCGCACACGATGGAGCGAGGGAACTCTACGATCCGTGAGCTTGTGGTGACGCAGGGACAGGGACAAAGAGCGGCCGAGTGAAATGTGGTGAGAATTACTGCAGAGACTTAGGACTTATCTTGGTGGCCGGGCAGGAAGCTTATGCCTCCATTTTTCACATATTTGTTCAGTATTGAGATTGGAACAATGGAGAAGAGTGGATGCCATGGGAAGATAATGCTCCACATTTGAAGTGGGGATGTGGGCATAGGGGTTCAAAACTCGTGGGGTGGAGGAATGCAGGGGAGAAAAATCTCGAAGGGGGAGAAAAATGCCGGTGGTGGGTTATCAAGAAGACGTGACCAATAGGGGTTGGAGGATAATTTTGACATTTCATTTTATTTTGTGCACGAGTACAAGTTTTTGTCCCTTGATTAAGTGGGTAATAAAACTTTAAGTATTTTGTCCAAAGCCCACCATCTTGTTTTTGTCCTGTCCATAAGCCAAATTAAAAATCAAACATGTATAACAAAATGATTTGTGCCTATCATCGGCCCCTAAAAATAACAAATCAAACGGACCTCTGTATGTGTTATAAGCACTTTTTTACAAGGGGTTATAAGCACATTATCGTATACTATACCAATACATAAGATTTAAAATTGAAAAACGAAGTCAAAATTTATTGAAAACATGTTTAGCAATAATTTACCCGTCTCCGATCCGGCTCTTCAATAGTAACATTCAAGCGCGACGATACACTTTAATTAGGCCATCCATATTGTTTTTAAATATTTCCTTCAAAATAAGTATGCTCATGGAGAGGTTAGACAACAAATAAAAAAAAATACAAAGGTGTGAAAATTTCTCTGTTTTCCAATTGATTTCACCTCAAGATTTACCATTTCCATACTAAAAATCATTAGAAATTTACATCTATCGATAAGCTCCAACTCAAATAATATAACCCACAGCATTGAAGGGTCAAACATACTAGTTACTCCACCATTTAAATTTTAGAAGTTTCATACTTTTTTAATTTCAAATAATTATAATTTTAATTACCAAGGGGTTTTTTTTTTACTAATGACATAATGACAAAATTGCAAAAAGAAAGTTGAAATATTAAAATAATAAATGAGAACATATTTCATTAGATAGGCAACCCTTCATCTAATCTAATGTAGCTTGCCGATAGTCACGGCTCCTGCCAACCAAATTTCTTTATGTTGAATGAGATCACGACGACAACTCCTATACACAAAACGTGAATCATCTACCACCGGGAAAACTTATTGAAACCTCTTCCTGGGTTCCAAACCTAATGGAACCAGCAAACCCGCTTATCAAACCTAACCAAACCATATTTCCCCTTCATCGTTAATGCCATCAAGACAAATACCTGACTTAACGCCAACCGCAGAGAACGTGACGCATGGGTGGTTCTATTATTGGAACCCTAAAAGGCATAAGCAAGATTTCGAGAGCAACACATTGTCGTAAGAAACACTTGATTTGAGCGTGTTATAGCAATACCAAGTTCTTGTTGGAGTTTTTAACGAGGATTCGACCCGCAAGCCGCAACAGATTCGCAGTGAGCAGTTGGTGAGGTTAGTGACTCCACTTTGAAGTGAGGCACCTTGGGATAGAACAAGTTGATCACTAAAAGGTAGCCGACGCCAGTGATGTCGTGATATGATAAAGATAATAATATTGAACAACCAATAACAAAGGTCCGGACGTAATGGGGCACCCAACACAACGAGCGAGTATCATGAGTTTGGCATGGTAGATAGTGTATTTTCTATAATATTTGATATTTGATTTGGCTTATATATACTTTTTTTGTGTATAAAAAATTATAGAATATGATTTGATTTGTTTTTGTGATACGCGTATTCCATTATTTTTCGTGATCAGATTTTTGCACGTTTTTCCCATAATAATACAGCAATAGTGAACATGATTTTGTTTTAAATTTTAAGGATTTAATTGATATACACCGTTAGTGTAAAGATTGTTTACACAAATAATCAATCGTAAATTGATACATAATTAAAAATATCTCGATTCTCATCCTAACTACGTTAAAGTCATTTATGCAGTGATTTTTGATTGATTGATAATGTAAAACTACACTTACAATGCATGATAATTAAACTCTACAATTAACGTGACATTAATTAGTTGCTTCAGGAAAAAAAATTCGATAAGTAATCAACATACAATCAAGGGACTTCTACTATCATCATATGTAATATAATTATAGCTCCCTATGTAATCTGATATTGATTTTTTTATTTAGCCTCTTATATATACTCCTAGACTCATAGTAACATATGATGAAGACTACATTAAAAATAATTATGTATATAAACACTGATTGAAACTTTTTCCGTCCAGAATTCAAATTAAAAGTGAGTGTTATGGTTTGAGATAAAAAATATTTTTATAAAAATGATTCATTAATTTATAATTTAATTAACAATTTATTATATTGACTAAATATTTAAGATTTGTTGTATATTTTATGATATTTCAAAAATTTATTTTTAAAATCTAATAATAAAATAATCAATTTAATTTTTCTTTATAGCCTTTTAAAGACACTAAATTGCTTTTTCAATTTAAATGTTGTAACGTCCCTGTTTCAAGTTCGGAATAGTTTAAATAATAATTGATTTCATATGCATTTTAATTTGATTAGAAATCAAATCAATTGTGTTATATTAAATTATTGGTTTCTACAAGTTATTGCAATTAATTGGCAGATTCATTCTTTATATTGTGCACATGTGATTTATATTGTGTATAGCTGGAGATATGCAGTTTGTTTCAACGTCTCTAATACATTAAATAATTTTAATTCTTTCAATGTCTTTCAATGCAACATTCATTTGCTGGAAAGGATAAATATATTTTGATTAGAAAATTTTCAGTATGACCAATATTATAGTGGCCTACAAGATAGAAGATAGAAGAATCATGAATGGTTCCAAATATTGGGCGAGTGATATCTGATCTCTTCCCACTCCCAACCTCTATAAAACTGCTTTTTATTTTTCTCGCCTTCTAATTTCAAACAATAATTATTATTGCAAAATGGAAGTGAGAAAAAATGGTCAGCACCAATTATAATTTTTTTAAAAATACAATCCACTGTAAAATACAACGTTGAGATAAATAGAATAGCAACATATTGAGAGCAATGTCAAAATGCCCAAATAATATAATAGGTAAATATATTTTTCTAAAATGGTTAACTTACACAAGGAAAAAAGAATAAATAAATCAAACAAATTTTCAATAGAAAATAAAATTAATAATATGATAGATAACAATATTTTATAAAAAATGTTTAACTAGCATCTTTTAAAAAGATGCAGATAAATCGAATGACAGAGAGAATACAAATAATAATATGATAGATAAATATCTCATTATAAAAAAATTATTAACTTGCATGGGGAAGGAGAAGAAATAAATCATATACATTTTCAAGAGAAAAGAAAAAATACAATAGATAAATATACTTTAAAAATGGTTAATTTGCACCGACAAATAGGAGAAATCAATCAAATAGTTTTTCAAGTAAGATGAATAAATATATTAAGATATTTAAATATATTTAAATTTGGTTAACTTCCATGGAGAAAAGATGAGAAATAAATCCAATAGATTTTTAAAGAGAGAAGAAAAAAATGAACAATAAACATATGTTCTATAAATGGTTAACTTGCACCTGGGAAAAAATATATAAAATCAACTAACAGAATTAAAAATAAAAAACAATACAGGCGCACATAATGGCAGAAATAGTTCATTGCATGGGAATAAGAGGATAAATAAATCAATCGTGATTTTAAATATAAGATAAAATATGATAGATAAATATATTTTCAATAATTATGAACTTTCACGAAAGAATAATTTTTTTAAAGAGAGAAGGTTTATAAATCAAATAAATTAAAAATTAATGTTAAAAATTAGCATATTCCTCGTAATAGTTAATTTCTAGTTTGAAAACAGAGACAAGAAATGTGCGACTTGATTTGGATTAGGTTAGTTGGGTGACGGATTTTATTTTCTTTATTTTATTGTAATTCAATATCATAAATAGTTTATTAATTCATTCAATTACAACAAAATAAATGGATAATAAACGCATTCACGTGGGTCTAAAATTCATTAGCTTGGAAGAGTCAAGGTAAAAACACACCTAGTTTGGCTGACATTGATGTATCAAGAATGTACAAATTTGTCTAAGAGAACAAACTGATATAGGCCGCTCGACAATGTTTTTTTTTTTTGATAAGCAAAAATTTATTGAATATGGAGTACAAGCAAGTACTAAACCCAATACAAATCAAATGTTTACATCAAATGGTCAAATAACCCAAAGGGTTCATACAATCAATCAGAAAATTTCCACTTGAATTTCTACCTTCCTTAGCCAAACCACCCCCAAGAAACCAATTTTATATTAGATAAAACATCGAAAGGTCAAGTGATCGCTGCCGCCACGCGCTCAAAAGAACGAGCAAGCATAAAATAATGCATAAGTACAACTCGGATCGTCCTCAAGGACTTTCTTTAGGTGTTGTTATTATTAATGTAAAAGTTAGCAAAAATTAGAAATGGTTTTGGATTTAAAACTAAATTAAGAAAACAAACAATAAAAACAAAGCAAGCTTAAAGAAAATAAAGAAATTAGACAAAAGCGATTAACTCATCGTTTCTCAGCTTTCCCACTATCATTGGTTCATGCAATTCCTAAGCGCATACTAATCCTCCGTGTCAGAGCAACAATTAACAAACGAAAAACCGCTACTACAGATGTATTGCTCCTATTCTAAATAACAAATCCAAGTTAAGCTCAATGAACAAACGAACATGAATGAACACACACGGAAATAACAAACGCGATTATATATAGGAACATAGCATCACCGAAATGAAACAATACCACACTATATATTATCAAATAACAAACAAAACATACAAAGACAGGGGTATCAAAAGAGAAAAGCAACTAATCATGGAATACGTAACCTCAAGTGTTACCGTAAAACCACCACAGAGATTAATCTAGGAGACTAGCTTCCATTACAAAAGAAAGACAACAAACTAAAAGGAAAACAATAGCTAACAAGTTCGGGAACTAGCCAAAACCGCTAATTTCGACTCTCTCCTCTTAGCCGCTTAACAAGATCGCTATATACACGCTCGGGAGTCGTAGTACTCCGAGGCGGGAACTACCGCGAGGCGAATTACATGAAAGGCCTGGCAACTTTTTGTTTTTCTCGCGAGGCGAGCACCTACTGCGAGGCGACCTTCGGCCTTCCAATCGTTACGCCCGGGTGATCAACACGCCCCAACCGTGATGGCTTCTCGATCTTCCAAGACCTCGCGAGGCGGGCGAAATGCCGAGGGCGAACGCTTCAATTCTTCAGAAATGCCACGCTGATCTTTCAACACGTAAAGCCGTGATCGCCTCCCCACTCTTTCATAGCTGCATGATTCGCGAAGAGATTTCATGGCGAAGTGGGCTCTGGATTTATTTCTTTTTATTAACTAAAAGCGTAAAATAAAAAGTAAATAATTATTCACCCTAAAACAACTAAATTAACTTTAAAACAATTTATAGCACTCAAAATACTACTTAGAACAATCAAGTCTAATTTGGGTGAAAATGATATAAAATTAGCACAAAGCCAAGGTCTTTACTAGCTTATAAAACCACCAAACAGAGGCTCACCAAAATACCCCAAACTTAAACTTTGCTTGTCCCCAAGCAAACTACACTAAAAACTTGAAAAGACTCAAGACCCAACTGGCAAGCTTAAAATTCAATCAACTTTCACATGATTTCACAATTTTTCAAAATATTTTTTTCTAACGTCTCTCTTTTCAAAACAACCCCTCCCTACATTCATTTATTCTAAACAGTTGAGAAATTAATCATTCGACAATCAGAATCTAAGCAAGGGGTCAAAGTTACACACAAAAGTGAGATCACCAAATTCAAACAACCCGCCTTCCTCACAAGGGAAATTTGTGTTCACTCAATCGCCCACCTCGTCGTCAATCAACACTTCACCCGCCACTTTTAAGAGCACTTCCCCATAAATTTGATTTTTACTCCCAAAATGATTCCCATGTAAAAACATGCAAGCAACATCAACAAGGTCTTTTTAAGGGTCAGAATGGGCCTGGCGGTAGGATAATAAAAGGAACTAGCCTCAAGGGCCCTTAGAACCAAGAGAGATTTAAACATTATTTACACTTTGAATTTAACCAAGTTCCTTTTTTAATTTTTTCATTTTACCTGTTGGGTGGCTATCAAAACTTTTATTTCTTTTGCATTTTTGCATTTTTTATTTTATTTCTATTTTCTTTTCTTTCTCTTTTCTTTTTTTTTTCTTCTTACTTTCTTCTTTTTTTCTTTTTTTTTTTTTATTTCTTTTTCCCAATCCCAAACAACACATTGCACCTTGCACCCACCCCAAACTTTGGTTTCTTGCACCCATTCTAAGATTACATGCCTCCTAATCCTAAGATCGTTACCACATGGTTTTCCGTGATTTTCGGGCTTATAACATTAGGTTATCAAAATTAACAAAGCAATAGGCCCAACGGGCTAACTAAGGAACATGCATTAGGATTGGTTATTTTAGGCTAAGTAGCTATTTACAAAGAAAATGCCTAAATCATTTGCAGCAAAACATATAATCATGCAAACCAAAAGAGATTCAATCAAATTCAGGGGGTTTAACTCAAAAAGTGATTTTCACAGCTTTAAAAACATGTCGAGGCTCAAAACCTCACCGACATTTACTGCAAATTATTTGAAAGAGATTCTATCCCCTAGTGTGTGCTTCCTATCACCCCAAACTTATCATAAATCATGCCATCATAATAAAATCTCCAAAGTTCAGCTTTCAATCATACGATCATTTTTTTCAAAATTTTTTCAACCTGTGGGGAAAATAAATAACACTATCACGCAATCCATCTATGCAAAATTAATCAAATCCATCAAACTTGCCAATACCAGACTCAACACAACTCTCGAAGCTTCCCAAATTATTCAGGGAGCATTATCCACAACAAAACGGAATAAAAGAAGGAAAAGTTAAAATTAAATTAAAAGCCGAGAAAGGGTTAAGAAAACTCATTCGTATAGGCTGCCTTCCACCGTGGATCCCATTCTCAACATTGGTCCCACGTGGAGCAAATGATCAAATTCATTCCAAGCCTCCCTAACTTGCGCAATTGATGAGGTGAGCACTTGACAATCATAATGACTTCGCTTGAAATGCTTTTCACTACCTCTGTCACATACACCTCTTTATCTACAAAATCCTCCCAATAGAAATTGGTCTCAACCTCTGGACTGCCATGGTGCAAAATCCAGGGTTTCAACTCCACCTCGGTTCCTCGTGTGGGAGGTAAATCCGGGGCTAGGAAATGGTTACTCGCGGCTGCCCATTCTCATTATCATCTCGGCAAAATAGTCAAGAACCGCCACAACGCGACAGGGGTGATTGTGCGTGCTGGTTATTACATGTAGTAAAAAGAAAACTGGAGTTAGTAAGGTTTGATTGTCCTGACTTCGCAGACGGTTCCGATCCACTTCCCATCACTTTCAACACCTGCATCTAAAACCAAAGATCTTCTTTATCCTCAAGCACTAGTGAGCAATTCGTCTTGATCTTCCCGATCCTCCCTTGATCTGCCCTCCCTCATTTGCCCCCTTGCTCCATATGGATGCTTTCTTACTACCTTTCAAGATAACAATCCGCACACAAAGCGCTCAAAAAACATCACGATAACATGTATTAGGATCGTGGATCTAACATAAATTAATCATCAACAAGTATCATCGTGCATCATCATCGAAGTATTTTCAAAATATCCGGGAACTTTCTGTTCTTCAAGAAAGCTGTGGAGTTAACATTGCTGTTGAAGTAAATTTGATCAATTAGAGTCCCACAACTTTTGAGATTCAGATTTGGTCCTCTGTCAGGCTTCAAGATTACTTGCTTCCATCAGCTTCATCCTCTTACTGAAATTCAAGATTGTATGCTTCCGCTTGTGCAGCCATTTATTGTAGTATTTCTTCCAAAACTTAGCTAGCTAGTGGTGAGCCGCCGTATCTGCGCTTATCGCCATCCACGACAGTTTCCATTCCATTTGTCAGACATTAGCCAATCTCTATCCAAGGTGGCTCGGGAAGGTGCTGATTTGCGGGTGGTCACCTAGGATAGTATGGAATGCTCACCAAAATTAGGATAATACATGCAAGGTGGTGGTTCATGATAAACATTAGGTAAATACATTACGCATTAATTATCCATGGCAATATACATCCAGACAGAGCAATAAAAACTAATTAGCAAAGATTTTTTTATTTTTTTATTTTTTATTTTTATTCTTTCTGCTAATAACAACAAACCGTGAGTCCCCTGGCCCAGGCCACTTTTTGACTGCGTCTGTCGCCACGCCCAAAAAGAACGAGCCAAGTACAAAATAATAAAGATACAGCATAACTTCTGGATCGCCTTTCAAGGACTCTTTAGTGTTTTTATTATTAAATGGAAAAATTAGAAAAATTAGAAACGGGTTTGATTGAAAACTAAATTAAGAAAACAAACAAAAACAGCGCTTAAAGAAAATGAGCACATTAGACAAGGCGATAACCCACTCAGCCTGCTTCCACTACTCATTGGTTCACGTAAATCCTGCTGCATACTAATCCCTCCCTTGTCAGCATCACAACACAAAACCACCAATGACTAGATGTAAATGTTCCTATTCTTGAATAAACAAACTAAGTTGCTCGTGAACAAACGAACATGAATTAACACACGCAGAAATAACAAACGCGACATATATAGAACATAGTATCATCGAAGGAAACAATACCACACTATATATTAATGAAATAACAAAACGTAAGATACAAAAGATGGCATTGAAAAGAGAAAAGCAACTAATCATGGAATACGAATCCTCAAGTGTTAACAAACCAATTACAGACACCTGTGAGACTAGCTCTCCATTACAAAAGAAAGACAACAAACTAAAAAGGAAAACAATAAGGCTAACAAGTTCGTAAAACTAGCCAAAACTGGCTAATTTCGACTTCCTCCTCTTCATTTCTGCCTAAGACTCCGCTTATATACACGTTTTCTCGAGTCGTGAGTGAGCTCGCTGCAGGCGAAGCAATCCGCCGCGAGGCGAATTACAGGAAAGCGCCCGCAACTTTCCTTGTCGCGAGGCGAGCACATACTTCGCGAGGCGAATCTTCGCCTTCCAATCATACGCCCGTGGCATTCAACACGCCCAAACCGTGATGGCTTAATCTTCAAGACTCGCGAGGCTTAAGGAATGCTCGCGGCGAACTCTTCAATCTTTCGACCGCACTGGGCTGTGATCTTCAACACGGCAAGCCGTGATCGCTCTCGACTTTTTCATGAGTGCAATACTGGGCTGGGCGAGAGATTATTCATCTTAGTGGCTCCGCATTTACATTTTTTATTAACCTCGAAAATGTAAAAATAAAAGTAGAAATAATTATTCAATCTCTAAAACAACTAAATTAACTTAAAAACAATTTTAATTGCACTCAAAATATTACTTAGGAACAATAAAGTCTAATTTGGTGAAAATGATATAAAATAAGCACAAAGCCAAGGTCTTTACTAGTTATAAAACCAAATAAACAGCAGGCTCATCGGGCCACCCACACCATCAATGTAAAATGACTTCAAAAAACAAGTGCAATAGCCATAAAACACCATACCACCGCACCCGCATAATATATTTCACCTTCTTACCCCGCCTACCGTAGCGAAGGCAATGCGCATAAAATTTTCAATTACCTCATGATGCCAAAACCCCGACAAAACCAATCCACTCAAAAACCTAGGCCCACACTTTATAAGCAAAAGTGGCAAGAGAAGGAAAGCATGACTAATAGATTCAATGTCAACAGAACAAAAAACACAACAGTGTTATGGGTTTGCCCATAATAATGCCTCTTTTTAGAAGAGCTCCCTTTACCAACAACTCCATCCAACAAAGCCTCCAAACAAAAACCGCCACCTCAGGAACGGTCTCCCACCACCATAATAGCTCTAGATAAATTCCCGATTCAAGGCAAACCCCGCCATCTCTAGATATGATATCCAATAAGCTTCATTTAACAAAAAATTACTCGAGGGATCAAGTTTCCACCTCCAAATATCGGGCCGATTCACAAGGATCGTGCCCATACAACAAAGCTTGCTCCTCCACCAAGAATACTTCCTCCATACCGGCAGTTATGGTTCCCACCCAATTCCAAACCCACCGTTGGACCACGAGCCAACTTCGCAACGCATGCATTTTTATTTACCGTCAAACAACAAAACCTAAAAGCGCATTTAATTGAGCAAAGGCCCTAACCAATTGTCTTCCCAGTATCGTCCACATCTCCACTCCCAAGTTTAATGCACACCGAATCATAGAACCAGCCTTGGATGACAGATTACCAAATCTTCCACCAAAGTGAATCATGACTCGAACTCGTGCTCCTCATGGGGAATTCTCCACTGAGTGACCATATTTGAGATAAAAATCTATACTGATCGCACGGGTTCATGTATATACCTCCATTTCCACTTTGATAAGAGACTCCATATCAAGACTTCCAAATTTTTACTTCCTAAACCCCCTTCTCCTTCGGTGTGATACACTTTCTCCCAACTCACCCAACAAACTTTTCGGGATTCATTAAAATCACTCCAAAAAAAATTCCTTTGAATACTATATAGACCTTTAGACTTTCTCTTAGGAACTTTATACATGGAAGTAAATAAACAGTAAAGGCATTGTGAATCGAATTAATTAGCGTAACCCTTCCACCTATGTAAAGATGCCTATGTTTCCGTGAAGCTAACCTTTACGCATCAATTCCACCAATGAGTCCCAAGTGGAGCATCTCCCGGGATTCGTTTCTCACCCGGATGCCAAGGAACTTGAACGGTAGTGAATTGAGGAACATGATAGGAAATTAGTAGCCGCCATCATAAATCTTTCAGAATATTGATTCCAAACAAGCTACTCTGGAAAAAAATTAATCCAAGACCGACACCACCTCAAAACCCCCAAAATAGATTTTAAGCTCTATAAATTATCCCCAAGTAGGTTCACACAAAGATCGTATCATCCGCGCATTGCAAAATTGGAAATGACATCCCTGTGAAAGCCTCAGAGGTGGAAAAACAACCCCCTCTCGATAGCGCTGTATACTCAGCCGATAAAACCTCGCCCGCTATTAGAAATAAAAAAGTGGGCAAAAGGATCTCCTTGGCGAAACCACGTGACACTTCAAACTCCCTAGTAGGACCGCCATTCACAGTACTCGACATCGGCTCGATTCGATACACGCTTCTCATCCACTTTCTCCAAACCAAGAAACGATCCTAGACTCATATAATCCAAATAGTCCCAATCCACCGAGTCGTATGCTTTCCAAACTCACTTTAAAGAGTAAACACTTCCCTTTTCTCCTCTTTAACCCGATCAATCATCTCATTAACAACGAGACACCATCCGACCGGCCTCGCAAAAAGAAATGCCGGACGACATGGGAGATGACTTACCCAAAATAACTTTAAGCCTGGAAGCAATAACTTTGCAATAATCTATACAAGCAACCAATTAAAGAAATAGGACGAAATTCCTTCAAGGATCAGGATGATTAGTCTTCGTGGGATGAGTGCCAAAAATCAGGATGATCGCCGGATACACGCATTTTTGAAATTCTGTAATATATTCCGCAGATCTCCAACTTTAATAACTCCCAATTTGCCTTAATGAAATTAAAATTAAAGCCGTCCCGGCATTGTTACCATCGCAAGACCATACAACCTCATTTAAGCTCCTCCAAAGAAACCGATTTAATCCAAGGACACCATCTTCTTCCCAAATTTCTTTGAAGATTATACCATCCAAATTTGACTAGAGGAAAGACAAATTTCAGGAAAATGCTCCTAAATATCTATACGCTTCTATCTTTATATCCTCAACCTACTCGATCCACGAATCACCAATCCTCAATGCTCAACTCGATTCCTCCTTCTTCTACCTTAATATAGGCGTGAAAAAAGAAGTAGCTTGCATCACCCTCTCCAAACCACCTTGTTCGGCCTTAAGCAGAATACTTTTTTATACAAATTCCAAACCCGACTATTCAAGACCGTCATTCGCTTTTGATCACCACCGCCGGCAAAATTATTTCATCAAGAGAATTCAAACCTAAGACAACCTCATCAATTCTTAAGTCACCACCCAAAACTTCTTTGTTCCAGACCATTTATCTTTCAAAAGCTTGAGTTTTTCCCTTTAAAACAAAGCCTTCCATCCCTCCACACTAAAGTTTCAACCAAAGAATTTTTAACAAAATCCCCTAACTTTCATGTTCCAACCAAGAATTGTTGAACGAACTACTGTGGACCCCGCCAACACCTCCCTTCAACCACACCGGCAAATGATCTGAGATATCTCTATCCCCACCCATTGAGCGTAAATATTCCACTCGAATTACCCTTTCGACAAGAGAATGCGATCAAGTTCCTCATTGATTTACCATCGTGTGGCTAAACCAAGTGAATTTTTCCTACTTCAGGGACATCCACCACTTCCATAAATCCACTCCAAGCTTTTAAATCCCAACAACACCTCGATTGACCTCGTAAATTCCTCCCCTTTCTTTCGCTGGGATATCTAACATAGCATTAAAAATCACCCGCTGCACACCAATCCCTTCTCAAAACCACCCCTTAGACATATTACGCATCATCCCACATTTTTATGCTCGATCATAGAACAAGGTGCATATATATCGACAAATATATAAAGGTCTAACCGAAGTCACCATGTTTCAGCGCATTCCAACAAAACCTTCACCACGAAAATTGGAACAACAAATTAAACAAACCGGGATTTCCACATCATAATCAACCACCAAATAAAGCCATCAAAGATCTTTAGCAACCCATTCAACCTCCTCACTTCCCCCACAAACTATGAATAAATTTATTATCAATTGAAGCGCATTTTTGGACTCTTGAAGCAAACAAACATCAAAATTAACCGATTGTAAAAGGACTGGATACCGCTGACGCTGATGATCCCGCGTAACCCCTCACATTCCAAGTGACAATCAACATGGTCGACCACTTTTTCTCTCTCCTTCTCACACCACGGGCAATCCGACCGCTTCCATGGCTCGATTTCTCGGCATATAGGTTTTTGCCCGTGCCTGCATTTTTCCCGCGTAGACTCTTCGTAGAAGTTCCTCCTGCACCGGTCACGCTAAACAATGTCCAAGCTGTGAGTTTGAAGTCACAACAAAGCACCGAACCACCGTGAGAAATTTGGAGACTCTCCGAGGCACGGATCTCCAGTTTTACAGACCCTTTCCCAGACAAGATTTCAATAAGTTGTGGCAAGAAAGCAAAGGTTACGCCGTAGTTTTTCTTTTTCTCGCGACAACGTACTAATTGTGTAGTTCTCGCAACAGCTTCTCGAATCCCGTCCGAGCCCATCACAAAGATAAAGCAGCCTGCCCCACCTCCTCTAAAGTCACGGCCTCGCTTTTACATATTGAGCCCACACTTGAAATCTCCACTCTATCCATAACGTTACCAACGCACTGCACCGAACCGGCTCATTTATCACAAAGAACTTGAAGTAAGTTACAATTCTCCAAACCACACCCATTCTCGGGCGCACCGCACTCCCGCCGAGCACATCGCGACCTGCCGCCTCAAACGAGGAGCCTTTGCGGGATCAGCATCAACCCCATTTCCTAAAACCAAACTATCATACTTAATCATTAAGCGTCATTAAATTTCGAGATATCCACATCAATATCCTCGAAAATCTCTCCTTCCTCCAACCTCTAATCGCCTGCTTTCACTACCTCGCATTCGCCATGATCTTCCTCCACCGACAAGCCGGATACGGCGTTAACCACGATAGGACCATACCAGCTTCAACCACATTTTATCAAGAAGAACAATCATTGATGTTAACTCGCCGATACCGTTAACCAAATCATGAGTCTTTAAAACGATATAGATTCGCAACGCCCATGCATTTTTTCTTTCTAAGCTGTCGGTCACATCAACAAAGGTCCCAAATGCAGCAACTAAAAATTCAAAAAACTCCTCGAACACCATGCATGCGCAGAATCCCGCATAACACCCGATCCAAGTCAAACGTTCACATCCACTTCCCTCGGCTCCACGGCCTGAGTTCCGAACCACCGAAGCCGCCCGCCTACCTCCTTCAAACCAAAGCTTGCATGTCTCTCATTTTCTCTCGCTTTCCAAAAGAACCGGGACTGGCCCCATAGAGTAACCTTCCACCGCAAAATAACCTTGACCGAAGGAATCTCTTCCTCGCATGCCACGTAGTACCCGGTACACACTTTCCCTAATGCAAGCGCTTTCCCGCTTTTTGGACTGTCCCATGTCCACCGAAAACCCAGATTCACAGACGCCATTTCTTCACATAGCACTTTCTTTTCAACTAAACCCCATCGCACTTGACCCATTTTAAACGAGACGCTGGCGAAAGTTAGCTGACCCGCACGGCTGTCTTTCTCCATGCATGAACGAGGTCGGCTACTCTTCCTCTTGAAAGGCTCCGATAATTCCCGGAGCCGCTTTCCTCGACCCCAGCATTTTTACTATACCAACCTGGAATGTTCACGATATTTTTTGGCTACCAATTATGATATTATCAAGTTTAGTTGCAAACAACTTTGGGATCGATACGCTCGTGAACCCGACAAAGCCGAAGCGCTTCCCACCCGTCTCGCTTGCATGGCACCCACAACTTCAATAACACTCTGATATTTTTGGAACACACTCAAAGACTCCAGCCCCAAAAGCATCCTAAAACTCGAAAGAAAAGGAAACTAAATAGACCTTGTTGACATTTAATCTCTTTCGCTCGTGACAGCAATATTCACCAAACGCCGCTTCGCCTATGTCAGCCCTTTCTTCTTTGGAGTCTCAAGCTCTCTACGCACGACCACCCATTCATCTTCCCCCGACGGTTCCATTTGTTGAAGCAAAAGAAATGCTCAAGAAGGAGGGGAAAAGCCACTGCAGTTACCAGAAGAAGGATCAACAGCAAGAATAAAACAAGCCTTGTATTGCAAGACCTTGGTGGGTTCTGTTTTTGGAAAGAACCCTTTGAAGAGAGAACGCTGAGAGGTTTATGAATTGAGGCATGGAGAGAATCGTAGAAGATGCTGCTTACCAAAGGAATGGAGTCATCACACTCGTTGGCTGTGAAGAACAAGGCAATGGAACACGTGACAAACAAGACGCCCATTCTCCAAGAAACGACGCAAAGAAAGTAGTGGAAGCAGCATCAACGTGGAATATTCGTGGAGGGGATAGGCATAGAGAGATGCAGCATCTTCTTGATGGTGATCCATATGGTTGAAAGATTTGGTGGCAGAATGAGAAGAGAGGTAACAGGAAACATTTCTTCAAACACAGTGCCTTTGCTTGCATGGGTAGACTGTGTCCAAATATCATGTTATAGGCGTTCAAGGAGCATCCTTATAACTCAGAATAAATACATTGGCAAGACATAGTTAATGATAAATTTTTAAGATGATATTTTTCCTTTTACATTGCACGGCTCATTATACTATATATATATATATATATATATATATATATATATATATATATATATATATATATATATATATATATATATATATATATATATATATATATATAGTTATTTCTTATATTTCATAAAATTGTTCACTACATGGAACTTTCATGTAAGTTATATTTTAAATTTAATTTTTAATCTATTTCAAATTGGAAACTTTTTTTTGCTAATATAATACACTGAACATTGTAAAAAAGACAAGTAATTTAGTGATACGATTATGTTCATTTTTTATAAGGGGTTATAAGTATATTATGGAACATCCTATACCAATACATAAGATTTAAAAATTGAAAAATATGAATAAAATTTATTGAAAAACATGTTGGAATTAATTTTTGTCTCCTCGATGGGCTTCTTCAACCATTAACATTCAACCCAGATCGATACACTTTAATTTAGCCTATCCATAATGTTTTTAGATACTCAGGCAAAACAAGTATTTAATGAGAGGTCGACAACAAATAAAAAAATACAAATGGGGGTAAATTTTTGTTTCAACATTTCACCGTATTTATTTCCATACTAAAAATCATTAGAAATTTACATCATGATAAGCTTAACCCAAATAATATAACCTCGCATTGTATGGGGTCAAACATACTAGTTCTCCATTTAAATTTAGAAGTTTCATACTCTTTAATTTCAAATAATTATAATTTTAATTACCAGGGGTTTTTTTTTACTAATGACATAATGAGAAATTGTAAAAAAGAAAGTTGAAAATTAAATAATAAATGAGAACATATTTCATTGACATGCAACCCTTCACTAATCTAACGTGGCCGGAAATTGTGGCTCCACCCAACCAAATTCTCCTGGCAATGTTGGACGAGATGCATTGGACAACCTCCACTACACAAAACGTGAATCATCCGCCACCCAGGAAAACATTGAAAACTCCTGGCCCGCTCTAACCTAACGGAACTAAAGAACTCCGGACATCAAACCTAACCAAACCACCTCTCCTTCTCGCTAGTCCATCCAAGACAATGGTTCACTTGTAACGCCAACCGCAGAGAACGCGGACGCTGTGGTGGTCTCGACATGGAACCCGCCAAAAGGCATAAGTAAGTGATTTCGAGAGCAACACATTGTCGTATAAACACTTGATTCTACCATGCTAAAGCAATAACCGCTCCCTGTTGGAGTTTTAATGAGGATTCCGATTCTGGTCGGGCGCCACGGACCGAGGAGTCTTTGGTGAGGGTTAGTGACTCCACTTGAAGTGAGGCAATGATAAAAAAAGTTGATCACTAAAAGGTAGCGAATCACGCAGATGTCAAAGATATGATAAAGATAATAATATTGAATAACCAATAACAAAGGTTTGATCGGATTTGGGAGCGTCCAAACAGAGGAGAAATAAGATTGACATGGTAGATGTGTATTTTCTATAAACTGATATTTGATTTGGTTAGCTTTTTGTGAAAAATTAAGAATATGACGTGATTTGCTTGTGACATGGTGTATTCCAATATTTTTCAGATCAGATTTTGCACGTTTTTCCAAAATAATACATCAATATGAACATGATTTTGTTTTAAATTTGGGGATTTAATTGATATATTAACGTTAGCGTAAAGATTGTTTTACATACCAATCAACTTAAATCGATACATAATTAAAAATTCGATTCTCATCCCAACTACCTTCAAAGTCATTTATGCAGTGATTTGATTGATTGTATGCAAAAATTTACACTTACAATGCATGATAATTAAAACTCTAATCAACGTGTACTTTACCTAGCTGCTTCCAGGAAAAAAAAATTCGACAAGCACCAACATACACACAATGGACTTCTACTATCATTATATGTAATATAATTATAGCCTTCTATGGTTACATACATGATTTTTTATTTAGCCTTATATACTACTCCTAGACTCATAGTAACATATGATGAAGACTAAATTAAAAAATAATATATATAAACACTAATTGAAACTTTTTTCCGTCCAGAATTCAAATTAAAAGGAGTGTTATGGTTTGAGATAAAAATATTTTTTAAAAATGATTCATTAATTCTCTATAATTTAATTAACAATTTATTATATTGACTATAATATTTAAGATTTGTTGTATATTTACGATATTTCAAAAATTTATTTTTAAAATCTGTAATAATAAAAATCATCAATTTATTTATTTTTCTTTATAGCCCTTTAAAGACACTAAATCTCGCTTTTTCAATTTAAATGTTGTAACGTCCCTGTTTGTTGAAATAGTTTAAATATTAATTGATTTATACATGCATTTTTATTTGATTTAGAACTCAATCAATTGTGTTATATTAAATTAGGGCTTTTACAAGTTATTGCAATTAATTGCTAGATTCTATCTTTTTATAGTAACATGTGATTTATATTGTGTATAGCTGAGATATGCGTTTTGTTTAACGTCTCAATGGCACAAAATTTTAATCTCTTTCAACGCCTCTCAATGCCACATTCATTTGCTGAAAGGATAAATATATTTTTAAAAGGAAAGTTTTCAGCACCAATATTATAGTGGCCTACAAGATAGAAGATAGAAGAATCATGAATGGTTCCAAATATTATGAGTGATATCGGATCTAAGCGGTGTTCTGGTTCTGGTCCTGGTCTTTGTGTCATAGGACAACTTGTGATAATTATTTTGTGGGCAGAATAATCTAAAACCACGGTGTCCTTGACAATTTCTTGTAATCTAACTTTACAGATGTTCTTCCTTCATCTTTCCCGCCCCTCAAATTACCTCCCATCTGGGATCAGGGACCTCCAAAGTGGTGCCATGTGGAGCTTTGATTGCTACCAAGTGTTTCATTCTGAAGTAGAGAAAAGGTTTTCCGTTAACATCCAAAACAATTTATATTCTAAGATGCAAGATAACATAGCCATATCAAAAATATTTATTAACACAGATTAGATAAAGTAACAAACCAGGAAGCAGGGCAAGTTCTAATTATATTCGTAAGTGACAACAAAAAGCAACCTATGATGGTGGAAAGAACAGAAACATCAAACAGTTATGAACATAAAAAATAAGCAAAATGAACCGGGCATATAACGGTAAAAATAAATATTAATTCTCATTGTTTTCATCTTTTTGCCGTTCTTTGTAGTCTTTTCTGCATCTCCCTGCAATAAGTTCTGCATTCGAGTGCTATTGTTCTGCAGGATTTGTACTAGTTAGGAAACTATGTTGTTGTCAGGGACCTGAAATATAGTTTTTGGATCTCTGTTATTTGGAGATGGTGGCTGGTTTTTTGAGACAACATCATATGTGGTGGGTTAATCCAATGGCTTGTATGAGTATGGAAGCAAAATGGCACCACTGAGACTTGTTCGTCTCCGGATATGGTTCTGCAGGATTGGTATCAGACACGAAACCAGTGTTGATGTCAGGGAGTTTGCAATACAGTTTTTGATTCTAAGTTATTTGGAGTTGTTGGCTGGTTTTGGAGAGCAACATCATATGTTCAGTTTAAATGCTTGCGTTGGATCTATGATCAGGGAGTTTTGAGGAAACTGAGCACCTGATCTCAATTTTGGGGGGGTGGTGCTGTGTATTTATCTTTCTGTCGCCTCGGGGCT